>PVIR01025074.1:0-25262 GCA_004026965.1 Petromus typicus | reverse complement strand
CTGTAGAAACAAGGAGGCCCAGCATGAGAGAGCATCTCCACAAAGGACTTCCAGAGGCTGAGGAAGTCATGGTTGTTTGGAAAATTATAGCTACGTAAGAATTTCCATAAAGTACCATTGCTAGGAAGGGCAGACTCTAGTCTCCCTGCTCCCAGTTTCCACAATGGTGACCTTGGCCAAGGGCTGAGCCCAGGCCCCAGGTTCTTAAAGAACAGCCTTGTAAACCTCGTCAGACCAAGCTATGCCACAGGCAGGGCTTCTGAGGGGATGCCACGCTTTGCGGAGTTCTGTGAGTGCAAATGAGAGGACGGAGCATGGTCACAGCACAGACTCATAGTCCTTGGACAGGAGGAGCAGCCAGAGTTCTCTCAGCCTGTCATCAGGCTTTGCTTTGTCCTCATGGAGGCAGCTTAGAGGATGAATTCAGCTGACATAGATACAGGATGTTAACAAGGGGCCAGGAGGACCTCCTCTCACCCCAACCCTTCCAGCAATGCCTGATCTCAAAGGGGCAGAAACAGAAAGAGAACATCCAGGCCAGGCCTTGTTCTCTGCTCCCAGCTCCTCCTCGGAGGCCAGAGAGCCTCTCTGCCTCTGCCTCACTCTCCTTTTATCACTTGCACAAAAGGTGACATCTTCGCAACTGTCTCTGGGTCTGGTGCCCTGGTTCCATCAGCCCCCTGTGGTTCCCCTGGGCTGTGATGCCCAGAGCACAGCTGGGGTTAAGGGTGGTGCTGGCACCCTGGGACCTCATCGCTGCACCAGTCCCTCACTGCCCCATCTTCTGCCCTCCAGAATATGACATTGAGGCTGCCCAGGAGAAAGACCGCCAAGCCTTCAAGCCCACTGACATCCTGAGGACCCAGAAGGCCAACTGTGATGGCTACGCTGGCCTCTTTGAAAGAATGTGCAGGTAGGACAGGCAGCCGGGTTCTCGTGCTTGGGTGGAGCTCCTGGCCTTCTCCCTCTCCTTCCACGCACTGTGGGCCTTTGCCACACACTTGGCCTAAAACCTGAGTTTGCAAACTCTGCTCTGGAATGCAAGCGAGCCCTGCAAAGGTCAATTTCTCCCTTTTTAACACCAGTATAATTGACTTTGTACCATCTGCTGAGCTTCGTGATGCGTTAACATAATGGCAGATGAATGCGTGGAGATAATTTGGTTATAAAAGGCCCCTTTTCTGCCTGCTCCCATCTCTGTACAACTGAAGGTTAAGAGAATGGCAGGCCTGGGAGCTGGAGGACAGTGGTGCCGGCTCCGAGGGGATTGTGAAAGGCTGTCCTTCAGGCTGGTACCGGAGCCTCTTGTGTGGGAAACAAAAAACCTACCTGAAAAGGTCTATTAGTTGAAAAGTTGAATAAGCAGGAAGCCGCTGCTCCGGGCATCTTTCTGCTTTGTTTTAGGAGCTCTGGGAGTGGGCAAGTGGCCAGGTTGCTGGCCAAGGGGAGAATGAGTCTTTGCTGGTTTCCTGTGTCCTAAGACAGGCTTAAAGCTGGTGGAGCCCTGCTGACCCCATGGTTTCCTGTGGTCCCTTTGTGAGGTCTGCTGGTTCCTACGGGAACCAATCAGCCAGCTTGGGTGCCAGAGAAGAATCCACTTTTCAGGAAGTCAGAGGACAGCTGCCTGGTGCCCATATTTCTACAGGCCTTTGAGAGTAGATCGCAGCCCCACAAGGGTCAGCCCACCAGGCGACACAAATCAAACCAAGTGCAGCAACAGAGTTGCTCAGGCAGTGCAGGGTACCTGGGCCTGGGACGCACACACTCTGTTCCTGGCCTGAGGCCACAGCTGGCCTGCCTCCCAGCCCAGCCACCACCACCGAGCCGGAACACGCGCCAGGCCCTAGGTGGCTCGGCTCCCTGCTTTTCCCTTTGCTCACACCCAAGGCCTAGCTCTCAGCCCACAGCCTCAGATGCAGCCAGCGCAGGTCAGAGTGCAGAGAACACCATTCTGGCCGCCCACCCACCCCTCAAGGGACCCCCCTCCACTCTTGCACACTCCTCCTGCCACCCTACACTCAGACCCAGGTGCCCCTGCCTGTCTCTAGGCCTCCCAGAGGCTGAATCCTCACTAGCCTGTCTGCCCAGGCTCACCTGGGCCTGGCTTCCTGTGTCTGATGCAAAGTTCACTGCAGAGTCCTCCAAACTCCGACCTCAGCTGCCTCCCTGCTCAGTACCTTGGGCCCACCCTTCTGTCTCACGTGTGCACCACTCCTCTGTCCCAAAGCTCCTTTTAGGCCCCAACTCAGGCCCAGCACCTTCGCCTTCTCTGATGTCCTTGAACATGTGCGAACCAGCTCATGTGTTTTCTTATGCTCTCACTTAATAACTTCTTTAAATTAAAAAGAAATTTATTCATTGTACATAACTGAAAGGCATACAAAACAAAAAGAAAGAAATTAAGTAGCTCTTAGATAAGCAGGGAAAATGCTGTTGACATTTTGTCACGTTCCTTTCCAGACTTCAGCCTATGCTCATAGGTATTACCTGTGCTCGTTTCTTCTTGCACTTTACAGGTCTTACACACGTGTATCTTTACTCCCGTCCCTATCTGCTTCCCTATGACACTGATCTCAGAATCTTACACACAGGAGGCCCTCAATACGTATTTTTAGAATGACAGGATATTCCTAGTGGACTTGTGTATCCTCTTTTAAACAATGAAATAACTACCCCTGGGAGAACCCTGCTGACCGCCATAGTTTTGTGTCAGTGCATTTGTCCCTAGAATCTTTCAGAATATGACTACATGTATCTGAATTTGTAAATTTAAAAACACTCTTCTTTTTTGAAAGCTAAAAGATAAATGCTTCTTTACGCAGCAAAAGCTTTCTAGTATGTTAATTGAAATCGCAGTTATAAAGCTAGAAAGAGGGGGTTCCAGCCCCTAATGGAGCACTTACTCTTTTTGCCCCTTGTGGTAAAGGACTTAACCTGTCAGAGCCCCGGCTCTCTCCTCCCTGAGCTGGGGATGGTACAGCCTTCTGCTGGGACTCAAGGCCTCAGTGAGAACATGCAATTGGGGCTGAGTCACCTGACCTCAGAGTCGCTGTTTTTCACTTTTCCTGTCTTTCTTGCATATTGGGGTATTTTCACTCTGTGGAACTTTCCTACTGACTGCACTGGCCCACATAGACTCAGACAATTGACATTTGCCTTGAATGAAACTGTCAGCCTTTCTAGCTCAGCCAGATGCTAAACAGTGTCCAGATTCTGGCTTGCAGCTGATCATTAAAATACATCCCAACACTTTGCACCAGTTAAAGTTAGTTTCAAGCTTGCAGTTGCCATGCACAAATTCCATCACACTGCCTCACACGTGTAACAGTCGCACACAGTTCCCAAATTCCTTTAATTTTTGCTTTAAAGATCAATAATCTGTCCATGTATCACTTTCTTAATTCACTTTAAAATAACTGCCCAAAGTTTGGTCAATTCATTAGCTAATTCCTTAATAACCAAAGTCGTGCAATCCACACTCGCTGATTTATCCCTGCTCGGTTGTCAGGGTTGCCTTTTAGTAAGAGTTGTACCCACCAGGCCTTCATTACTTCCTGCCAGTACACTCTGCCTCCTTGAAATGGCCTCATTAAAGACTGATTTAATAAAGTAATTTGGTGGGGAATTCAGATATTTTCATAGCATCACTCATTTCCACATCGCCTTTCCCAAGTTACAGATGTGGGGCTTTCTATTGGTGCAATTGCTAGTAATGGCTGATCCAGTCTTCCTTCTGATTTTCTGTCATCAAGCATTAATGTTTGTCCCTTACCTCAACTGCCCACAGCCTTAATTAATTCTGCCCAGTTTCCTTGCAGGGGACAAAGTTAATTCTCCAGGCTCCTGCCACTGAACCAGCTCCCAGTAAATTATCTTCCCCTACTACCATGGCTCTAGCGCCACCGTCAAACAGGTTTCCAGAGATTCTGGGTAACCGAGAGCTTATCGCCAACCTGAGGCTTTGATACCGAGTGGGCTAGTTGTCACCAACCAGATGTCACTCGACTTTCCATCCATTCTTCCTCCTGCAGTCAGAGAGAGCAAGGGTGGAGGTGTACGAAGTCAGATGGCTGCATGTCATCCATGATCCTAAACCACAGCTTAATTTCAAATGCCCCAAGAGAGAAGGAGCAGCCACAAGCCTCCCGGGATGTGCAGATCCCCCAAGAGATAGCTTTAAATTATTGGCAAATCTGACTGTCATATAAGACCTCCAGAAGGAATGTCAGAACTACCCTCAACCTTGAAGATAAACTAAAGAATGATACAAAGATGAATTCTGCCACTGAAGCAAGTGATTTTCTAATTTCGCTCTAAGTTTAAAAATAAAACTCTAATTCCATGCATAAATTTATGAATTAAAATGAAATCTTGTTTTACCAAAAGCTTAGTACAACACAAAGGATCCTGAACTGAGCCTTGGATAACTGGACCACTACCTAGCTGTGCTTCCCCAGGCAAAGCTGTGTGTCCAAACCACTGGCCCCTCCCCTGTGGGGTCACATCTCAGGAGGCAATACGTGGACTTTGGAGTGAGATTGAGCATTATGATTCCAAGTTACTGTAGCCATAGGGTAGTGTAAGAGAAAGCAAAGCGATTACACAGCAGTGACACAGAAACACTGTCAAGTTTCCAGGAATCGAGTACAGAAACTCTAAGTTGAGCCACAGTTTGTTTATCCTGCTGCAGTGTAGATGCCACGCCATTTCCACAAGATGCTAAAAGAAACGTTGTTCATTGCCTCTCCTACAGCTACGGTTCTTCCCTCTTCTCTCCTCTCCTTCCTTCTCCCCTTGTTTCATCGTAGAAGTGGTCACAGCAGAAGAGTCCACTGTGGTCAAAACCAATATGAGCAGGGAACCCCTACCTGCCTAGCCTTTCTCCCACTTTGCTGGGGCCAGGCAGTACCCAGGCTATGGCAGTGCCAATGACAGGGCCTAGCCCACCTCAGTATGAAGTGACCTACCATCTGCAAAGTTAACCCTGAGGACATACCTCACTAAAGCGAAAGCAGCGGCAGCCACAAAGGTTTCCCAGATTCTGCTGCCTCCCACTTACCTGCACTTCCCAGTCTGTGTCTATTGAGGCAGGTCGGGCAGCTACATGACACTGGGCAGCCTTAGGGCCCCACATTCTCAAAACTCCCCAAATTGGGTTCCTGGTCCCTGATGGGTCTGTGGCTTTCTCCTGATCCTCTGGGTGTCCCAGGGGAGTTTGCCAAGACAACTTGCATGCCCAACTGTCTTTCGATACACATCAGCAGCGTGCTGCTGTGGAGCTGGCATTAGGCTTGTCAAGATGGTCAAAAAGAAAAACCAAAATCCTTCAACTGGAGCTGATAAATTGATCTCATTGGGGGATACCAAGCTCCAGGCGGCTGGCTGAGCTCTTTGGCTAGTGAACCATTTCTCCATTTCTCATTGTGGGCTCCAGACAGCCTCCTTTGAGCTCCCCGGGGAATTGTGAATAGATGACATTTTAGTGACAGTTTGCAGATCTGCCCTCCTTCTAGTCCAGAACATGCCTAGAGCAGCCCCTGAGCCTTTTCTGGGGAATAATACATCGATCACATTGTACTGCGCTGTGTCATGCCATGGTATCCTACTGCCTGCAGCCTGACCCTGTGCTTGGTACAGCGCGGACAGTCAGCAGTCTTTGTTTTTGACTGTTCGGTTATTTTTTGGTTTGTTTGTTTTGTTTTGTTTTGCAGTACTAGGATCTCAGGGACACTGTACCACCAGGATACATTCCCAGGCCTTTTTATTTTGAGCCTCATTATGTTGTCCAGGCTGGCCTCAAACATAGGATCCTTCTGTCTCAGCCTTCCAAGTAGCTGAGATGACAGCTTGTGCCACTACCCTGAGAGTCAGTGGTCTTTTGATGATAAGAGAGGGTCATGGGTCATCCGGTCTAGACACAAATCCTGACTAGTGCTACAGCCATTGTTTTATATATGAATTTCTTGACTTTGCATGAAAACGATGGATTATTAACAGTAATGCTTTACATTATGACTTCCTCCATCCAATTCATCTTGCACATGGCTGCCAGGTAATAAAATATCTCCATGTCACAGTCAAGCAATGCATGAGCTCACAGCCGAGTTCATTCTTCATCTTTTCTGTCGCAGGCCTTCCCCACGGTCCTCCCCAATTCTCCTCAGGCTGTCAGAGGAGAACCATTCCCTGGAGATCACTTACTGCCAACCTTCCTGTCTTCCCACGCTGTATCTAGCAAGGTCACACAGGAGGTCAGGGTGGGGAAGACAGCCTTGATTTCCTGGTTTTTCCCAGGGGCCGCCCACCCCAGCCAGGAGCACAGGGGGACATCCATCACTCGGTGCTTCTCCGTCATCCCTTCCTGAGTTAGGGAGCTCCTATGGTTTGCTGCATCTCCTCCCCACTTCACTCCCACTCCCCAGGTCCCCTGGGCACTGCTCAGGGCAGGCTTTTCCCAGTAGAACTCCAGGCTGCCCCCATCAGTGCCCAGTTCGCCCCAACACCTGCAGGTTGCACCAGTGTG
This sequence comes from Petromus typicus, assembly GCA_004026965.1. NCBI lineage: Eukaryota > Metazoa > Chordata > Mammalia > Rodentia > Petromuridae > Petromus > Petromus typicus. Next base: position 18,739 of record PVIR01025074.1, on the reverse strand, counting down.
AAGTGCGCCTCCTTCCTCTTCGACCCCAGGTGGCTCGAACAGAGGACGAGCATCAGTGAGCTGGAGGCCAAGGGGCCCAACAGCTCCACTGACCAGTTCACCTTAGTGCAGATGCCCTGGTCCCCCGGACTCCCCTTAACCTTCCACAGCCTACTGGAAATTAATAGGTCCAGACGGAATGCACAGCCGTGGAAGACAATTCACCAAAGGATATAATTTTAAGTAGTATTCATGATTTTTCTCCTATTCTAAAAGTAACACAATCAGTATTACAAATTTTGAAAATGTAGAAGAATTTAAGCAGAAAATTAAAATCACCCCACATCTTAATACTTCCTATTACCAAGATCTGGTGAACTTCTCTCTCTCTCCCTCTCTCTATCTGTATACTCTTCTGTGTGTTTGTATATGTGTCCATGGGTCTCTCTTTCTCCTACTTATTTCCAACAACAAAAGTTATTTGCATACACATGACATGCTTATTGTAAAATGTTAACACTGTAATGGAAGTATGAATTATGCCCTAGTTTTTCACATTTTTCTCCTCACCCATTCTGAGTGGGTGCAGCCCTACCCACTACTGCAGGCTTGCGTTTCCCACCCATGACTTCCTCTCTCCCTCTTTCCTCTCTGCTGGCTTTGTCCTTTAAGACTGTAGGGTCATTCAGGTCTCACCACTTGGGGCATTCCCCTGGCCCGCATCCCTTGCAGCGTGCCAAGCACCCGCTGTCTGTGCCGCCTTGTCACAGAGATGAACCCAAGGGTCATCACGTCTGTGTGCTCCACAGTCTGTGGACTCCCAGAACCTTCTGTCTCTGGGCAGCTCTTCTGGGCTAAATGTCACTTTTGGCCACTACCAACAGAAAATGTCACCGTTGAGGTCTGGTTGCTCTTGCTTTCTGCCCCTACTATGCCCCCAAGTGCCCTGGAGTTTCTACTTTGTCCTCATGAGATGTCCTGGACCTCCCTGTATATAACTGTGGGGGAAGGGTAAAGGCAGCCAAAGGCCCTCAGCCTCAGTGGCCCAGACTCTGCCTATGGAGGAGGGTTAAGGCTGGCATGGTGACACACTATCATTGTGTGCGCAGGAGGAGGCACTGACTAACCTTCAGGACACCACATGTAGATCAGTATGTGAACCCAATAGTCTACTCATTTTTAATTATGCATTTTCAGATGCTATTTACTGATTATGTGACCATGTCACCCCATTACCTCAGAGGCCCCACGACCCTAATGTTTAGAGCTCCTGGGGAGATAGACCTGATCCAAGACAGGACCTGGCCCCAGAGGACCATCCCCTTGAAGGGGTCTCGTGGACATCCTAGACTGCAGATTCCGCCCAGCTAAGGAGTGCATGGAGACTTGCACCACATGGAGCCTAATATGAGGGGCAACCTGCACATGCAGGAGTCTGTGGCTTTACTGGCTGTCTACAAGGGCGAGGAAAATGTTCAGAGAAGGGGTTTCTTTCCTTATTTGCAGAAAGATTCCAGAAAGCCTAACATGGGAGCCCTGTGTGTCAGACCAGCCATGGCACTTCCCTCACTGTCCATCCCACAGGGACAGGGCCGCTGAGGGGCAAGGCTAGTTGGCCATGGCAGGACTCTCGGGCTCTCACTTTGGCCTCAGAATAGTGCTTGCAGCCCAAGCCTCAGCCTCAGTGCTTGATGTGGCCCCCACAGGGCACAAGCCAGCTCCCCAACTCCCAGAAACTTGTGCCAGTTTAGTTGGAGCAGGAGGGAAGGCACCACCATAAAGACCCCAAAGCTCAGCTAGCTTGCAAGCATTTTTACTCCTCCCAAGACAAGTGTGGACATTCCAGAGTGGTTGCCCAGCAGCCAGGCAGTGAATGACATGAATCCACTAGGGTGTTTCCTGTACCACCTTTGCAGAGCACAGTCTTCCATAGGCCACCGCTGGAGACACCAGTCTGTCTGCCCATCAGGTCCCCATGCAGATGGGCTCCCATGGGCACAGATAAGCAAGTGGGGCTCAGCTTTCTCTGCACCCAACCAGCTCCTTCAGAGGGGCCCTGGCTCTCCCAGCCTCTGTCCTCAGCCCTCACTTGTAGTCTCTGCTCCAAGAACATCATCCTTTCCCTGGTTCCAGTCCCGTGCTCACGCGCGGCCTTGCTTTTCTCCCCTGAAGAGCCGCTCAAAGGTCGTATCAAGTGGGCTCCAGGAAGTCATTGCACAAATGACTTGAACCATCTCGGGGGAGGAGCAGAATCAGGGGCTGCTGCCAGTCTGCACTGGCAGGACCCACCAGCACCGTGTCCTCTATCTCCATCCCAGGGATAAAAGCTCTCATGGCTGCATGTGTATGAGTGTGTGATAGTCAGGAAAAGAGAAAGACAGGAAGGATCGATGGACCGCAGGTGTGACAAACAGATTTGGGGCCATCCTAGCGGAGCCCCCTCTCAGATCCTGTGTCATTCCCAGGATTGCTGGTGTGCAGTGCATGACGGTGCCCGGCTATTCCAAGGGCTTTGGCTACCAGACGGGGCAGAGCTTCTCTGGAGAGTTTGACCATGCCTGGAATGCTGTGTACCTAGAGGGGAGGTGGCACCTGCTGGACAGCACCTGGGGCAGCGGCCTAGTGGACAAGGCCACCTCGAAATTCACGTTCCTGTAAGCACAAGTCAAGGTTGGGCTGAGGGTTTGGGGAATGGGGGAGGCACAGGTGGAGAAGGCTGGGGAGAGTGAAGGGGAACAGCTGGCCTTGTGGTGCTCCCTGCATCTAAACACCATGAGCCTCAGTGTTTGCCCCTGGTCCCACATGAGGAAAAGCAGGCCCAGGTCCCCAGGGCTCCCCTCAAGTCTTGTCCTGAGTGCCACACAGAGACACCAGGACTATCACCTACCACCTCCTTGGACACCAGCCTCCTTCTCCAGGCTGAGGAAGGGCTGTGGTTTCTGGAAAGGAGTGCTGTGGTTGCTGCCAAGTGTCACAGACCACAGTGGGCAGAGTGACTGGCATTCCACTGGACCGGTTCTGTCTTGCAGGGCTCTGGCCTTAACCGAAGTCCACACAGGACATTCTCATGGGTCACAATGGTGGAAATGGCAACTCAGGTTCGACTCAGAACAGTGAGAGTGTTCTGGGACTTTGACACAGACAGGCTGCTGCCCACAAATCCCAGCACGGGGCTCACATGTTCACAGACACTTTGATCTCCACTACTCTGGATGTGGCTCTTTTAGGTGGAGAGGAGCCTGCCCATCTCAGGATGACACCCTGTTCTCTCTGGGTCCCTGTCCTTGCCCTCTGGGCATCAGGCCTCTAGTTGGCCCAGGAGGCCACAGAAGGCCCCACCATGTCTGCAGAGAACAGGAGGAGCTGACGGAGGTGTGCACTTGAGGACTCTGCCTCCTGCTTCCCTGCTGTGCCACTGCCCAGCACTGTCCATGGGTTACTCCTTTGTACCCTTCAGATTTCTTTTCAGTGTCGAAAGCCTTTTTCCCCAGACACTCAATGGCATTCAGAGCCCACCACCGTTCCCAGACATGGCCTTCTCTCAGAAGCTGTCACAGAAGCAGACACTAAGTGATCTCTAGTAGCCATGTTAGGATTGGTGACGTCAACACTTCCCTGCCTGGCTGTTGGCCAGCACCTGGAAGTGTGTCAAGCAAGAACAGCCTCCTGAGGTCTCCATGGCCCAGTCCCACACAAAACTGAGTAAGGCAGCCAGCAGGTCTGCCCGCCATGCCCCTGACCAGTTCTTCCTCTGCCCCAGCTACAACGAATTCTACTTCCTCACCCATCCTGCACTGTTCATTGAGGACCACTTCCCAGACAACAAGAACTGGCAGCTGCTAAAGCCTCCTCAGTCCCTGAGGCAGTTTGAGAACAGCATGTATCACAAGAGTGAATTCTACAACAAGGGGATGCTGAGTGCCCACCCGGACGTGTCCATGATCAGAACAGGTAACTGGGCAAGTGGCCAGGCTGTGCACACTGGCAGGGAGACAGCACACCCCTGAATGGGCATGTGGGGTGGGAGGGTGGCAAACAGCTGAGGCTGTCAGGCTATCAGGGCAGGGCATAGCTATAGATCACGTTGGCGGGGACCGCAGCCAAGAAGGGGATGTGTCCAAGGCTGTGGGTTCCCTAGCACATAGGAGCTAGAGCTGGGTCATCCTGATGAGGTACATCCCTCCTGGCTCAGAGCGGGGGGTGCTGCACAGCACTCACCCAGCTCAGGTGCCCAACAGAAGCTGCCCAGTCTGCTATGTTCCCTCTCAGACTCCTGTGCGGGAGAATGTGTGGGCCCCTTGGGGCGTAATGTGCGCCAGGGATCTGCCACAAGGCTGTCTTCAGACAGGTGGGGCATTCTCCCGTGATAGAGGATGGGGCCAGCTGCCACAGAGAGGTGCCAAGTGAGGTGTGGGGCAGCTAGGATGGACGTGCAGGAGACAGTGGCAGCAAAGGAGAGCATGTACTCAGTAACTCCCCAACCTCCACCCCCAAGCACCCCAGGCTCAGCCTGGCCTGCTCAGTACCCCTTCTTCTGGAGGCAGGACCCAGCTTTTTCCAGCCAGCTTCCTAGGTCAGCGAAGAACATGAAACTTTACTGCTTTCCATGGCTGGCCTGGGGGACAGTGGCTTCCCCGCTGCAGAGGGTCCATGATGACCAGGACCATTTCACACCATAAAGAGCATGAGGAGACAGCACGGGAGCCAGAACCATGGGCCTGGCTGCAAAGGGCTTCCTCTGAAGGCATCCATCCATGAGGCCAGGAGGATGTTGAGGTTGGGGTGGCCTCGGCCCCACCCACACTGCGGGGTGATGGGAACAGCCAGGGAGCACAGGTGCCCCCAACTTAGCTCCAGCTGACGCATCTCTTCCACCTCCCAACAGCTTCCTTAACCAGGTTGCTGAGCTCCCGCACACTCTTCAAAGCTACAAATATCCGGCAGCTCCTGCTGCTAAAATAACAGCGTGAGGTTGCTCACTTTGAGAATCTGTTCACTGCGCTTACATCAAATGGAGGCTGCTTCAGTCTGCTGTGGGCCATTGAGCCACAGGAAGGAATCGACCAGACTGAGACAAGAGTGTGCTGTGTCACTGAATTGAGTTCATGTTTTCAGGGGGCATAAAAATGTAAACACCAGATTTCTTAATCTGTAGTAACCTCAAACTTGCTTCTATTGGATGTAAAGACTTGCATGAAACGTAGAGATGAAAAGAAGCAAAAGGGAGGTTAAAAGGAAGGAAGAGAAGCCCAAGAGGGGGAAACAGAAAGCTGCTGAGCACAGGGAAAGAAAGCTTAGGCAAGGAGACGGGAGGTGGAGGTAGAGAAGGCGAGGTGGATCACGCCCCTACCAGGGGCCCGAGGGTCCCCATCCTCTTGAAGATTTTCTGTCATTCAGCACACTGTTGCCAGCACCTCCTGCCCAAACCCCATGACTGGGCTCCGGTACGTGAGAGGAAGTGGGACTAGCTCTTTCCAAATAGCCTCCAGCCCACCCAAGGACAGACACTGCACAGAAATGCTCACATAATTGCTTACAGCGGTTATGATTTCCCTGAAGAGAGCCAGGGCCAGGAGAAGAGATTCCAGAGCACCCTCGCTCCCCTGAGGGTAGGGACAGGCTGTTTACAGGAGCCCATCAGGTGAGGCCTTACCAGGTTCAGGAAAGGGATTCGTGTAAGCACAGCTCAGACCACCCGGCTCATCTTTTGCCTGTTTCCACCCATGGGCGAGGCTGGGGAAGATGCTGGGGGAGAGAAGCAAGTCACTAGCTTCCGAGAGAAGGTGAGGCCAGGATCTGAGAGAGGCCCTGCCTGTTCCTGCCAGGGAGGGCTAAGCATGATTCCTCGTGGACTACAAAAACCAGGGAACTGATCACCTGCCTGAAAAACAATGACCAGGACAAAGGTGGCCACCTGGCAGGGAAGGGGAGAGGGGTGAAAATCTCCTTGGGTGCACATACTGCCCTGCCAAGGTCCCATTCCAGAAAGACACCTATGTGACAGCATAGCCAGGTGGTGGGGACCAGGGTAGAGCCTTTCTGACTGGTTCAAGGTATCCTGTTGACAGGACAGTTGTTGACACCATAATGAGCAGATGCTGGAGGGAGGCTAAGCAGGACCAGGGAGTTGAGGTGGTGCCCTTCTTGCCCCTTAACCCTTGAGGGGGCCCAAAGCTGTTGTGGACCAGATGAGCGAGAGGGGCATAGATTTGTGCTAAGACTCCAACCCATTCTTAGCTCTCAGCTCCCCTCAAAGGGTAGAGAACCCCTCCCAGGGCTGATCTGGAGTTGGCTGGTACTATGTTCAGTGATATCACATTGTGTGGGAAACAGGGGAAGGGGACATAACTAGAACCTTTGCTTTAAATTCTAGTCTCCTGTGAGTCAATGGCACATGGCCAAATAATTAATAATTAGACAAAATTGAGGCTTAGAGAAGAAGCTGAGCTTGGGCCTGATCTGGGCTACTCTGGGCAGCAAAAGATCCCAGTTATGAGCTTGCCACACCTTTTATTCTCCCAGACCCAAGCTAACCACACCTTTCATTCCATATATTCCAAAAGACCCAGCGGGCATGGCAGACCCTGGCAACAGATCTTAAGAGGTTATGCAAATGAAGATCCCGCAGGGAAAGGCAGACATGGGCAATAGTCTTTGAGGAATTACCTAGATCCTGGTGTTGTTCTGCCCAGGAGCATCACAGCGTGTGGGACACCAGAGTCCCTGCTGCTACCAGAGGTGAAGATAAGACTTAAGTCCCCAAGTCTGTCTCCAAGCAGGAAAGCTTGGCCCAGATATAGTCCAATTGTGCAATGGTTTCTCCCAAATAAGATTGTTCCCGACAACACTGGTTGATTAGCTAGTCTTGAAACAAAGATTGATTCCACAGGAATGGGCAAATGCTATAATTCAGACACCCTCTCCCCACCCAGCTAACTGTTAAACATGTACCGGCTCACACGGAAGTCATCTCACCCAATCCACCTCTCTCCCCAGTGAATGGAAAGGCCACAGTCACCATTGAGAGCTGTGCCCCAACGTTGTTCATGTTCATGCTCAATGGGAAGCAGGAACATGGGCTGCTGAGCCTCCAGAAGAATGGGATGAAGCTGGAGGTATACCCTCCAACCATGGGCACCCACAAACTGCAGATCTTTGCCAAGGGCAACTCAGACATTTACAGCTCAGTGCTGGAGTACACACTTAAGTGCAACTTCGTAGACCTGGGGGTCCGGCTGCCAGCTGAACTACACCAGCCTGTGGGCCCCAGCTGGTTCTCGGAGCAGATGGGCATCGTGAAGCCCTCACACCCTGACCCCGTCATCCACACCAGGGATGGACGCTGCTCCATCAGCTTTGGCGTGGAAGAAGGCATCAATGTCCTGGCTTCCCTGCATGGAGATGAGGGCTCCATCACTGAAGAGACGCAGCGGCGCTACATCTTCCAACTGCACCGGGAGAAACGGATTGAACTGAAAGTCCAGCTGCCCCATGCCGGCAAGTTTGCCCTCAAGATATTTGTCAAGAAGAGGCAGGAACCGGGCAACTACATCTTTGTCTTCAATTACCTCCTATGCTGTGCCAACACCAAGGTGAACTGGCCCATGTTCCCTGAGAGCTTTGGCAACTGGGGACAGGACAATGAGCTGCTGGAACCTCTGTCCGGTGTTCTCCCAGCCAACCGGAATGTCCCTTTCAAACTGAAGCTGCATGGTATCGCCAAAGCCCTGGTGAAAGGTCAGGACACATGGCCTCTGACCCTGAACCATGAGGGCTACTGGGAAGGCAGCTGCAACACTGCTGGCTGCCAAGAGGTCTACGTCATGGTGCTGGAGAATGCCAACCACAACTTTTACTCCTACATCCTCAAGTACAGAGTGAACACCCAGTGAGGGCCTGGACCCTGCACACCCTCCCAGAGGGCCATGGTCAGCCCTATGCAGGAGAGGCCAAGGGCAGAGAGTCATGGACACCACTGAGTCTGTGTGAAACCATTTGTAGGTCCCCACTTCAGTCTCCCTGCTCTGTTGCAGGAGCTGAGAAGTTTATGTTCTTCTAAAGGCTTCACTCGGTATGGCATGGCCAAAGGTACAGAGGTGAGGGCCCTCAGAAGAAAAAGGTGCTATGTAAATCCACAGTATTGTGAACTGTACGCCAGTCCCCAGATGCCCCCTTTCATACTAATGTTGTTCCGTAGATAGGATTGATGTGGGAAAGCAGGGATGTTGTCCAAGCTGAAAGCTCTCCACATGATGCTTAGAGAATTCTCCTCCATTCCCCAGGAGCACTACATGAAATGCTGGGTCTCCCTTGGGTGATGCAGCCCTTTCCAAGTAGTACACAAGTTCTTTCCACAGCTCCTAGACTCCAGGGAAAGACGGGCCTGACTGTGGTCTGCATCTGGCTGCCTCTTTGTTAGCCATTTCTTGTTCTTTGAAAGTCCTGGGGGAAAATGATGTGAGAAGAAACTCTCTGACTCTTGAGCAGCAGAAGTTGTGACAGCAAAAGCAGAAAGCAGCCAGGGTCACTCATGGACATCCTGTGTGGGGGATGGAGTGGTTCTGTGGCTGTCCTGCAACTCAGGCTAAGCCCTCAGGCTCCAGCTCCAACGGGAGCACACACTGCAGTGGTCCAGCCTCTCAGGCCTGGCCTTGCCTTCCCTGGAGCCTCTAGAGGTCAGCTAAGCCTGTCAGGAGCTTGGTGACATAGAGCCCCAGGCCAGGGAGGGACAGGAGACTCACTCAGGCCACTGCCAACCCAGAGCCCCTGCCAAAAAAGCCCGCACAGGGACCTGCCTGCTCTGCAGCAATTTTGTGCTGCAACTAACCTAATGGTTAGAAGTCCTAACCATTCACGTTTCCTCTCTAGAAGTGAGACTCCACTCACCAACCCAGGGCCCCAACTTCTGTGCGGACAGTTGGGGCTCTGGCTTGTTCAGGCCTGTCCCAAGAAGCCCCAGCTGCCCATCCAGTCCAGAGCAAGCCTGAAGCTGGCGTTGCCATGGCAACAGTGGGAGCTGGGTTGAGTGAGGGCAGCAGAAAGGGAGGTACTGAGAGAGGCTCCCCAAGGACAGTGCACTAGCATTCTGGCACATGGATACACCCTGAGGTGGTCCACACTGAGCCCCTGCAGTCCTCAGTATGTCAGCCCTGCTATTCAGAGCTCCTGTCCCTGAGACCTTGCCCGCCCACCCCTCTCCTGGCAGCCCCTCCACATGGCCAAGCTCAGCAGCAGTCAGAGCCACCCTAACCACTCATGTCTTCCTTCTCTCATCCACCCTCACGTCTGTGCACTCAGTAAGTACCCGTGGGACATAGTAAATGCCCACGCTGGGTTAGATGCTAAGGTGACAGAGGTAAAGCGAGGGTGCCAGTAACAGCCACTCAGAGCTACACAGTCCTCTCTCTCAGGAACATCTGAAGGCGCAGTACCCCACAGTCCAGCTGTCATGTCCTGGGGCCCCTCTTTCACAGGTCCCCCTGGTCCCCAACAGGGACCTGGCCCAGAGGCTGGTCTCAGGCTGAGGCCCAGCGTCCACCAGGCGCAAGCCTCACACATGCAGGGTGCTGCCTGGGGCACTGAGCTGCCCTCACTGTCCAGCCCTCGCTGATGGGTCCACCTGCTATCATGCCACTCAGCCTGAAAAGCATCCAAAGGCCCAGGAGACACAACCACCATTCCCCACCACAGGGAAACAGGGAGCTTTACACCCTGAAAACAGCCTTCTAACATATATTTGATTATAAGGGATGAAAAGAACATGCTGTGTTTTATCAAAATAGGTGCCTCCTAAGACTTGTGTCACTCCCTGGACCCACCACGACTGCCACAGATAGCCCTGCAGAAGGTGGCACACGTCTTTCTAAAACAGTGTGATTGATCAACACATCCGGAGCATGTCAGGCGCACCAGTCACCAAAGCAGGAGCCGTATCCAGCTGTACCCAGGGAAGCGCAGCTTTTCACACACCCACAAGGGGATCATCGGCGCGCCTTCCCTACTCATCTAATCAGTCACCCCCTTGTAAAGACAGCTTCAGGCTGTCAGAAAATCACCTGCATTTCTTTCCACTGAAGCAAAAATTCGTGAACTGAAATCCAGTCTTCACGAATTTTGCATGTATGCTGCTGAGGCTACAAATCCGAGGTCGCATGTTGAAGGCTGTTATTCACGTATGCCCACCTTTGTTTCCCGGCCGGCCGCCTTTGGCATGGCGTGGGTCGTCGATGGAATGGCACGAGTGCCCCCTGGTGGTTACAGTGCGAGGCCACTGACGCTGCGAACCTCAAGACTGCATTTATTTATACACCGATCTTTTATTTTATAACTGAAAACGAAATATATGCTGTTGAGATGTTTATGTTGAAATCATGGGATGCTTTCTTGTGATTTCTCAGCATTTCCTTACGTATACACAAAACACATCTTTGCTATGCACAGCTGTGAGGGGTGCCAGAGGGGCTGCCTGGCACGGTAAGAAGGCATGAAATGCGGTAAGAACTGGGAGTCTTCTGCCCGGAAATCTCTTCTTGAAACAGAAACTTCGGATGCAGGATTGGAGGGGGCAGCCTTGGTCACACGCATTGCTATGCCAAAGAAAGACTGATCGTGCTAGACAGCATTTGCCTACAAGTCCCGGGATGGGCGGGGGGTGGGGTGGCATCTATGCTGCAATTAACTTCTTTTCAAGCTTGTTTCAGAAGTGCTACCGACACCGCTGGATTTCGCCCTTCAGTCTGCTTGTGATCCTTGTGAGTTCCCCATACGTTACATTGTCTCACCAGGACAAACTCCTCACAGCCTGCTGAGATTAAAGAGAGATAAATAGATGAATTGAAGCATGAAAGATTTAGGCTAGACAAAGAACCATTTCCTGTTGGTGAGCTGGAGGGACATGTAGCCAAGAAAGTTTATGAAATTCTCTTCTTAAAAGATTTGGAAAGGAGAAACCTTTTCTCAGTGGTCTAGAGTTTTATGTAGAGGTCGCGCTTGATGAAAGGATTAGGCTCTTTCTAAACCAATTAATTCTTTCAAAGCACTGGTTGGCCCGCGGCAGACACTGAGTTAACAGTACCGCCTCGGCGCACGCTGTTGGCAGAGGTTTCAGAGGTGGTTGATCTGCGGCTCATACCAGTTCATCTGAGGTCTATAATTTCTTTTCACTGCGAATAAGTAGTTGGAGATGGAGACCTACGAGGTGATTACTTTTCATAATGTGTGCCTTGCGTTGTGTGGGCCAGCGGTTGTTGAGTGTGCCTTCCCTACATTGTTGCTTGGCGTTGTTTTTCAATAAAATTTATATTCATTTTTATCCAACAATGTAATTATCGATCCATCCTTATCACTGCTCTCATGGGGAGGAGGGAATAAAAACATAAGAAAAAACACTTTCATGTTCAAAGGGATCCATAAGAAAAAAAAAAAATCAATGTCCCAGCCAACTGAATGAGCCGGTGAGATGTAAATGGAATGTCAGGCAGATAGCTATTCCACATTAAAGAAAACATAATTAGGTTAGCGCCAGCCCCTCTATGGCTCACCTGCCTTTGAAGAACATGAAGGCAGTGTTTCTTTCACTGAATCTTGTTTAACTTGAAATTTAGAATCAACCCAAATTTCTTCTTATAGTGAGAGGGAAAAAAAGTATCAAAAATACCTGTCAACCTATTTTTTTGGTTTTGAATGTGAGTGTGTGTGTGTGTGTGTACGTGTAGATAGAAAGACATAAATATAGATATAGACATAGTTTATCTAGATATTCATATACATGCAGAAACTTTCTAGCAGATTACCTAAACAAATTATTCATAAATTAGACATGTAGGAGAATATAGAAAATGGAAATATAGACACCTCTGAGAAGCTGCTGTAACCATGGAGACCATTCTCATAGCTGTAGTGTGAAGGACAAAAAGAACTTGCATTCCTAAATCTGTGCTTATCGTGTCCCTTGCTGCTAGATCTGCGAAACTGAAATGCAATGTGGATCTCCTGGGGAAGGAGGCTCAGGGGTGGACTGTGTAACAGTGCGTTGAGGAAAAGTCAAAAGACAGGATTTCCCCCACAATTGGAAGAATTCCCAAATTATCACAACAGGCTGAAAATGGCAACGTGGAGGCTGCAATACATGACCTCCAACACCCCTTCAGTCCAGAGTGTGTGAAGATGTGTCTCTGTGAGTAGGTGTGGCAGGCACAGGGGTCCGGGCTGTCAGTCCCTGATATCTGAAGAGTCCCACTGTGTTTAGAGCCGCCCTCCTCCCAGCCCCTCTCTTGCCTGAGGGCACCAGCTGGAGTGGGCCCAGCAGAGGGACAAGAGGGAGGCGGTAGTGCCTGACAGGACGATGATTCTCCGATTTTGCAAGCAGAACTAAGAAAGTTCAAAGACACCTGGGCTGTGCTCTTTTGGTGCTCCGCAGGCATCCTCTATGAACAGATGCTAGATCGACATCACTTTTCTCTCCATTTCTTCCTCGTCCAACTCAGTTAATATGTCCTTTGCCACCAGTTCCCTTGGAGGTAGTGACTCCCCTCACCGCGACCCCATGATGAAGTCAGTCCATTCTGGGGCGTCTGGCGTCTGAGCTGTTGCTGGCCCTGTCCCCAGCTGTCCTGTGTGGTCACTGCCTACAATAAGACGAGTCCTACCTGCTCCATCACCATCCACGATGGCCTCCCACATGAGCACCAGCGTGACTGGGGTAAGACATGGTTTTCGGGCCGGGGAGTTAGCTCAGTGGTTCCGGCACCTGTCTTGCAAGCGCAAGGACCTGGGTTCGATTCCCCGGTAACCACATAACAATACTGGGCGTGGAGACTCACACCCAGCAGCAACCAGTACCACATACCACAGTGCCGGGCGTGGTGGCTCACGCCTGTAATCCCAGCACTCGGGAGGCAGAGGCAGGAAGATTGTGATGTGAGTTTGAGGCTGAGCTCAGGGCCAGCCTGAACCACAAAGCAAGACCCTGTCTCCAAAAACCTAAAAAAAAAAAAAGACATGGTTTTCATGAAGCACCCCAGCAGAAGCTCAGCGGCCTTGAAGAAGTCATAATCTGCGTCAGGCACTGGTGGAAAAAGTAGGTCTCCAAGCAAAAACTACTTTTCATTGTGAACCAGAAAAGCTCCAGTCTCTTCCTCACTCCCTCAAGCGACGAGGTGCGGGGTCCTCATGGCTGAGTAATGAATGGCACATGGGCTGGCTTCTGCCCTGTAAGTCAGTTACCTGTACCCATGGCCTAGACTATCCCCATTGCTCTCGTGGACCTCAGCAGCACCGAACATGTGCTCAGGTGCACACGTTGGACTCTCCAGGAAGCAATTGTGGAAGCACAGTTAGGAATGCAGTCCATAAGCTAGGAGGTGAATGCCAATGAAAGATGAAAGGGAGGGGGGCAGAGTCAGGCAAAGACGCCCTCGGACAAGGTGCAAGCCTGACCACACTTCAGCCAGCCAACAGGCAGCTCCAGAGCAAAGATCACCTGATGTAAAAGTCTCATGCTGAGCAGGGTCGTGGATAACCTGCCACGTTCAGCTCCCAGGTGAGGCTGCCTGGCAAAGCTCACCTTGCATTCAAAAGCTATGACAGACTCCGAAGGAGCTAACAGCTGGAGGCTCTCAGTGAACTCCTTCCCTTGCAGTGAAACAGTTCCTTCTTTCAGACAGGAAGATCAGGGCAGCACCCTCTGTTTCTGCCACATAAGTGCATTTAGCTCTGATGTAGAAGATTCAGAAAAGACTGGGTGAAGGTTAAGGAAGTGCAGCCAATCCTCCAAAGCTTTCTGGCCCAGGAGTCACTGGTGAGGCTCCACAGCTGTTGAAGCTGTTGTGTGGAAGCGATCTGGATTGGATTGCTCTGAATACAATTATATCCAGATCGCTGGGGACATGGGCACCCAGCAAGCTACCCATTACCTGACAACCAGTCAACCGCCAAGCCGCAGGGTCCAGGATGCCCTGAGCCCCCAGCCACTCTGGGCTCCAAGGGGATCCTGTCCAGTCGCGCTCACTGGAGCACACAAATGTACTCCAGAGAGAAAGGCCAAGGAAACAAATTCACCACATCATCTCTGTGTCTAAGCAGGCCTAGCGTTCAGAATAAGTGATCAGTCATTTGTGAGTATTGAGTTCTTATTTCAAAAATGAGGCCAAAGACCACTGGATTGCTAACATGTCTGCTGACTGAAGTGGCTACTGAGTTACAACATACTCGTCACTTTCTTCTTTTTCCCAACTAACTGAAAAAGCATATGTACAATGATGAGCTTCTTTGCCCCTGTGGGAATGTATGTTTACAGGAAGAGAGAAATTGCCACATGGCTGGAAGAGCTCCTGATGAAACACTTGATCAATAGAAGAAGGACCAGAGGCAGGAGCTTGCTGAGCTTCCCTCATGGCTGACTTGCTCCCCGACACAAGACATCAGCCATCATTTCACTCTGGCTGTGCAGGGACCAAGGTGGTGACGTACACTCCAAAGTAGTGGGGACAGACAAGGAGAGGCTTGGGGCACAAAGACCCAGCAGCAGTCACAGCTGTGAGTGACTAAACACAAGAGGGCTGCGTGACGGAAGTGCAGGGAGACTGACCGGCTTCTAACTGGGCAAGGGACAGTGACAAGGAAAATGAGGGAGCATTTACCTAAAAGGGAATAACTGAGGGACTGTAAACTGTCCCATGAACACCAAGGAGACTGAAAGTCAATGTTAACTATCTTATTACATTTCAAAAAATGGATTAACTATGACGCTGGTGGCACTAAGGCCACCAACACTACTGCAGACTTTGCAGACTTCTCCTACCTGGGACTGGGACAAGCATAGGTCCTGTGCATCCTTTAAAATGTTAGTTACCCTTCCCCACCACCCGAGAGAAACTGGGTTGAGCCTATAACATGATTGTGGGAAGGAATTCACTCTGGCACTCTGTCAAGCCTCAGTTGACATTTTAAAGCTCAACAAAAGTGTTAAAAGTCCATTTCAAAAAAGAACCAATGGTCTCTTTCTGGAAAAATGACCTCTTAGCTACTGGTTCTGTTTGACTGAAAGCTGTCTTGTAGAGGGAGAATTATTAATGGGTGACTGCAGTCTCTTGTTTTCTTTGATAAGCACCGATTTGACTTGGGCAGCCTTTGGCTAGCTGAGATCCCTTTCTGTAGAGCTCTAAGACTATGACTCTCTTTGCTGATTGGCTGGGAGACTGAGGAGGGAGGAGTCTTGAAGTGAGTCACCCAGATCCTGACCTCAGCTCTGCCAACCCCTATCTGGCTTTGGCAAATCACCAACTGTCACAGTCTTGATTTTCTTGTCATCAAAATGGGGATAACCATTACACCTTTCATGTTAGTTTTCTCTAAGGAGTATATGAGTAATACGGACTCAGTGATCAGAAACACTCTTGCCACGTAGTAAAGCTCACATCCCAATTGTCATCAGCATTACAGCAACAAAGCTGATACATTGTGGTGTTCCCTAAAGAATTCAAAGATCTCATATCGCTCATGCAGTCAATGATTTCATCCCCTAATTCAATACGGAAGTCCCCTCTCCAATCCACAGCCATGCTTCCACTCCTACTCTTTCTCAGGGACAGGAGCTCACTGCTCCATAAGACAGCCACTCCTTCCCTGGACACTTCTACTGAAGGCTTTCCCTCTCCATCCTACCTTGAATTATAGCAGGTGAGATAATGTGCCACTGGACCCACGAACTTGCCTACCCCACATGGCAGGTGCCCTGGCTCACCAGGACCAACCAAGCTCTTGTCTGCAGGTCTCGGGGTCTGGTTGCAAGCAAAGCAATAGACCCGAACAAGATAGGTAAATCCAAAGACCAGAGAGAAAGAAAAATAATCTCTTACTCAAGGTAGTTTATAAACCAAAATTTAAATGACACATTAATGGTAAAAAAAGAACATCAATGGTAAAAGAAAAATATGAATGTATAACTAAAAAATACAATCAGTATACTGCAGTAAAACCATCCCAGACTCATATCATTTAACTCCCCAGATTTGTCTGTGTGGCTTATACCTTCCACAAAAACTGGAAGATCTTTCGCTTAGAAAACTGATCACCCTAGGAAAAAAATGGCCACAGGCTCGATGTGTGGTCATTGCCCCAGTGGAAGGCTTATTGGAATAAGATCATCTTGGTCATCATATGCTATATAGTCTTTACACATGACGGAATTCGACACATGACAGAATTTGATTTATCAATGTTTGGTTTAGGATGTTTACATCTGTACTCATTAGAAAGTTTAACCTTGGGCCAGGGAGTTAGCTCAGTGGTTCTGGCGCCTGTCTTGCAAGCGCAAGGGCCCGGGTTCGATCCCTGGTAACCACCCAACAATACTGGGCATGGAGACTCACCCCAGCAGCAATCAGTACCACATACCACAGTGCCAGGCGTGGTGGCTCATGCCTATAATCCCAGCACTTGGGAGGCAGAGTCAGGAGGATTGCTGTGATGTGAGCTGGAGGCTGAACTCAGGGCCAGCCTGAAACACAAAGCAAGACCCTGTCTCCAAAAAAAAAAAAAAAAAGAAAGAAAGAAAGTTTAACCTTTACTTTTCTTTTCTTCTTTTCTCAAGTACCCTGTCCTGATGCCCATGATCAACCATCTCTAAGGGAGAGAGATTGAGAGAGAGAAACGGGGATATTGCAAAGAAAAAGTGGTAATTGTAATGTTTTTTAAAGTATACCCATGGATTCTTTGATGTTCCTGCCTTGAAAAGTAGGGCTACTTCTCATGCTCTTGAGCAGAGCTCCAGCTACCAACTCTCTTCTAGCAGCACAGGCAGATATTCAGACACTTGAGATTGTATGAACAGGCACCGCTGCTGCCCCCTTATTTTTTCACAGACCGCCTGTTTAGCACAGCCCTAGGGAGACCCAGACAGTCAGGAGCAAGCCGTCTGGGATGTGGGTCCTTCAGAAAAATGCAAAGCCCCAGCCAACTTCTTGAGTGGGACCTCATAAAAGATCCTGAGCCAGAACCCGCTTACCTGGTTTTTCAGTGTGCCTGAATCATAACAATTGTGACTAAAGTTTATTGTGTGAAGCTGCTAAATTTGAGGTTACTTTGTGACATAGACATACATGACTAATACAGCATTTTTGTATCTTAATCATAAGAGTGAAAGCTTCTCCAAAGTCTCCTGGATTTGAAGAAAATGCCCTGTGTGTGAAGAGGTCCAGGAAAAGAATGGTGATCTACCACCATCATGGTGCTAATTTGTAGCAGGAAGAGCTGAGGATTAAATTAAGAAACCATCTGATTAATTTCTCATGAGAAGAAGGACAATGAGTGAAAACAAACATGTGTAAAGGCTCAGGATTCTGAATATCACAACACTGGAGACACTTAGGTCCTGCAAAGAAGAAATAAAGCAAGTCACACCAAGGCTTAGAGCTCAGACCGGTTAGTGCTTCACAGCAGAATCAAGAGGAAAAAAATATGGGGAACAACGGAAAAGTCCTTACAAGAACATCATTTCCAACTTCTAGCCTCAGCCAAAACTTCAATCAAGGCTTAGTGCAGAATGAATATACTCATAAATGTCCAGTGTCTCAACATCTACTTCCCACGAGCTATTAGCTATTTCTCTGATACCATCATGCTCCAGTGAGGGATGCAGCCCGAGGTAGGTCACATAGAACCAGCCACACAAGGTAGGGACACAGGAAATTCCCAGGAGGATGATGGGAAGGACCTAAAGAGGAGCCATGCAGCAAGCCAGAGAGGCACAGGACAGAGACATCAGGGAAGACAGGTCCCAGAGGCACAGTACAATGCTAAGTGTGGCCCGTAATGGCTTCCTGATACAGTGACATTATGGAGGAAATTTTGAGGAGTTTGGAAGCTAAGCAAGTGCTAACTCCATTGGGAAAGTTTTTAAAATTAAATGTCATCATATATACTCATTGATAATACTTACATGGTCATATTAATATAAATGCCAAATGTTGATGTAGATGTATCACAGCCATTCCAGTTCCATTCTCCCTTTCTGATCTCACACCCAGGAGGGAGCAAATCCTTGCTTTCTGTTAGTAATGAGAGTCTTCCATATCTGTTAGTAGATACATTTCTAGATATTTACAGGTGTATCTTTGGCAATGATGTAATGGTGTTTTTTTTCCCCCAGTACTAAGGATTGAACTCAGGACCTTTCAATTACAAGACAGACATGACAACCACTGAGCTAATCCCTGGCCCCATAAATGATGTCAGTTTTTAAGTTTATTTTCCAATTATTCTTGATGTGTAGAAATATAATTATTCTTACATATTGATCTTGTATCAATGAGATCTTACTAAAATTTATTTGTTAATTCAGTTATTTATAAGAAGATTCTTTTGAGTTTCCCACATATAGAATCACACTGCCTATGAATAACATTTTTATTTTCTTTTTTCTAGTTGTTCCTTTATTTCTTCCCCTTACCTAGTTATGCTGGGTAAAAGTAAAGGTGATAGTGGATATTAATTTTCTCATCCCCCAACTCAGGTAAATGTTCAATATGTGACCTCCCAGAATGATGTGAATCAAAACCTACATTGATTGGAATAAGCTCAGCTTGGTCAAAATATGTTATATAGTCTTTACACATGACAGAATTTGATTTAGGATTTTTACATCTGTACTCATTAGAAAGTTTAGCCCTTACTTTTCATTTCTTCTTCTTTTCTTAAGTGTTCTTGTCGGGTATGGTATCAAAGTTATACTGCCTTTATCAAATGAGAAGAAAACTATTTT
>PVIR01025073.1:0-25231 GCA_004026965.1 Petromus typicus | reverse complement strand
TGTGTGTGTGTGTGTGTGTGTGTGTGTGTGTGTGTGTGTACTCTCTCCCTCTGGCTTCACTTGTGAGAATAGATATTCAAGGCCTACCTGAATAATCAAATAGAATCTCCTTATCTAAAGATCCTTCACTTCACCACATTTGCAAAGGATATTTTCCCAAATAAGGAAGTGTTTTTGTTATCTTCAGGTATTAGGACTGAAATCTTTTGGAGCCAGACCAGCCTGCTGCATCTACGGACAGTGAAATAGCAAATACAGGTCACTTAGGCCTTCTTGGAGGAGAGTGTCCTGTTAGCCTTAAATCCTGACTGTGAAAGCCAAAGTTAAAGAGAAATAATCTTATTTTTCTGACCATCATTTTGGTGAATCAAAACAAATTGAATCCTAGCAGATAAGAGTTGATGAAGCACAATTAATATTTTTTAATCAAAGAGACTAGTATTATTTGAGAATGAATTTTATTAACTGCATAATGCTGGATATTTCATGTGGGTCAGAAAAAGATACCAAATAATAAAAGTATTATTTTTAAAAATAAAATTTGGTAGACTTTAAAAACAAAACTTGAAGTGCCTAGAATAACACAGAAATTAAAGAAATCTGACTATAGAACTATTTAGAACTGCCCTTCCATATAAAAACAAATTTATAGCCAGGCAGATATTTCTCTATTGTCACATTTCTCAAGAGCTCAGTAAGAAGGAAAATGCAAGTCTTCTTCAAGTCACAGCGCCAACATGTGCACGTGGAAGCATGTTCTAAACAAACCCTGTATTCAGTAAGTATAAATGGATGAGAAATGCAAGGTCAGGCTTTTACATGAAAACTGTCTCTTTAACGTAGTTGTCAAAGCTGGTATTTATTTTGACATATATATCAAACAAAAATTAACAAATTATTGGACAATTCTAAATACAAAGAAGTAATCCTCAATGAGCTTTCACAGGTATCTTTGAAGAAAAGGCATTATTGGGGATTATGAATTTCAAAGGCTTAGGAGATTAGGTATATGAAAAGACTTTAGCAAACTGTGGAATCTAGTGAACATCTGTGTTTGGACATTGTCCAACAAGCGCTGTTATTAAGTGGCTGTTGGATAAAACATCTCAGGCCAAAATAAACTTAATACCTGATACACATCTGTGCTGAACACTGTGATATTATAATTAACTAATCTACATTGGCTTCCAGTTGCTCGGATGTTGTTTATAGAACATAAAGCAGTACAACTTCTATTAAGATACCTCAAATTTATGTTCTGGCTTTTCCTAGAGACTATCCTCACTTAGCTTAGATAGTAATTAATACATCACAATCCAGCTAGCTGCCTAAGCCAGAAAGATTTCTTTCTTGGTTTTCCTCTTCACATCCAGTGGGCTATTTAATATCTTCTTCCCTGTTGCTGAACTATCAGCATTGCTGCTGCGTAGGGTCAGCCTTGCCAAAACTGCTAAGTGATCTCAGTATTTGTGCAGATGTCCTTCTAGTATATTCTCCATCCTGCATTCAAGGAAATTCAAAATGTGGAGGTAGCATTCTGATGATGGAAATGTTAGTGGCCTGTTATATTGTTCATGGCCAGTAAAATGAGGCAGGACGATGAAGGTTTCCAGAACTTGGGCCCCGAAGCCAGAGAGTCTGATCCAAATCCAAGTTCCTGCACCACTAAGGAAGTTATTTCATGTCTCTGCTTCCAGTTTTCTCCTCTGTAAAATAAATAAACTAATATCACTGTCACATACATATGGTTAGGAGAGTTCAAAAGTGCCCTTTGTCCAGGGGCTCTTTCCTTCAGTTTTTAACTTTTATCAATACATGTTTGCAGCACACAGTGAGAAAGTTTCTTGTGAGAAATCAGGACATGCACATCACACCCAAACTTTCTTCTCCATCCTTTTCTACCTCTCATTTCCTGTTCCCTTTGCCTCTTGTTCCCCTTCTTATTTGAGCAAGATCTATCTCTCTGCTTTCTATTATTAGTCTTTTATTGTGTTTTTATTTACACTCTGAATTTCTTGTACACATGAAACTGTGCTACATTAAGCTTTTTATGACTGATGTTTTCAGTTAATAGTGTTCTCATGGTGCATTCATTGTCCTACAAATGACTGAGGTTTATCTTTCTTTATGGCAGCATAGTACTCCATTGCACAAAGTACCACATCTCCTTTATCTATTAATTTGTTAATAAATATAAGCCATTGGCAAGATTTAGCTATCATGACTTGTGGTGCTATAAACATGGATAAGAATATGATGTACTTAACTATTTTAGGAAGATGTCTAAGAAGAGGAAAATCTAGATCAAATGAAATTTCTAGTTTTTACTTTATTGAGGAATTTCCATACTGATATCCCAGTGATTGTACTAGTTTCCACTCCTGCACAGAAGTAGAGAAGTTCCTTTTCCCAACAGCACTGCCAACATTGGTTATGTTTAACTTCTTTTTTTTTTTTTTTTTTTTTTTTTTTTTGTGTGTGTGTGTGTGTATGTGTGTGTGATTTTAAATGATTTTTTAAATTATCTTTATTTGGTACATTATGAATACACATGATTATCGCACTCAATGTTAAGAGTTTGTACAAGAATATGACATGGCTTGCTTCTCATTTTTTCCCTTTTCCCGCTACCCTGCATTCCCTTGCCCTCTATATACACAATCTTTGTTTTCTATTTTCTTTATTATTACCAAATTCATTGTCCCGTCATTATTTACCCTTAAACTCTTTCCTTATAAATATTTTCTACTTTGCAATATCAACTATACATACTACAACTCATTTACAACTTCATATTCTCATATCAGAGAAAAGATATTCTGGGGTAAGATTGAATATCAAGGTTGCTTTAATATGTACTTCCTTAAGGACTAGCAATGTGGAACAATTCTTCAAGTATGATTGGCCATTTATATTTCTTCTTTCGAAGTGTCATTTTTTAAAGCTTACTAAAGTGCAATGGAAGGAAAAATTATAATAATTTGAAGTTTTAGGCTGATTGGAGTAGGGTATTTATTCATCATTTTCCATAACTATAATTATTAAGAACGATCTTTACCAAAAGTTTTGTCTTCATCGGGGGTTATAATTACTCTATCCTTGTTTCTATTCAGTGCTAAGGAATTTTGTTTCATAAAGAGCCAGTGAATGTTTTTGGAGATATATTATCTAAATTGCAACTGAGCTCCCTAAACTCAGTGTAGATGAAGATGGGTCAGAATGATTCCCAGCCACTGTGGTTTCACACAGGTCAGGATTGTCATCCGGCAGCAGCAAGCCCCCCCCACCCCAGGCTTGAGCCCAACTGTGAGATGCTTTGAGCCTGCTCTGTATGGATGAGTCACATAACTGTGAAGGAAACGTCCTAATCATTTATCTCCTTCTCCTGCTTCCCAATAAAATCTGATCTGCACTTCTCCATGAAATTAATTTCTATGATCTTTATGATTATGTTCCCTTTATGAAATGAATGAGCTCATCTTAGGTTACAAATACTTCATGCATATGAAGCTATCTTTCCATCTGTCTGTTGTTTGATCTCATTAGTCACCCCTCTCCTTGCTTTCTCTGGGTCCTCCTTGGACTCTCTACTCGAAAATTTAACACTGCAAATAGAAGGTGTTGCTCATCTGTAACTGCAAAGCAACTTCAAGCATATACTTATAAATTAACAGCTATCACCTAAGTATGGTCACCATGCTGAATGGCTTGATTTGCTCAAACATTGAAAGGGACAGAAATCAAAATCAAAGACATCACTTCGCTTTGTTGCATGTAACAAGATTCACTCCTATTGTTGCCAAGACATACACATGCTGATTTTTCTGGGAGTCATTTAGGAGAATGAGTAACTGCATGATATTATCACTAATTTGTTGCCAGTGAATGGGTGGCACAATCCAGAACCTCAATTTGAAATTTCCTTTTATAATTTAAGACCAATATTACATACATGATTAGTTTTATAGTAAATCAAGAGCAAGTTGTTAGAGTCCAGCTGTGACCCCAGGGCAAGAACTTTTTGCCTGCTGTCACCTTCTGACAGTCTCGGCTGTTAATTACCTCCATCAGCTAGAACACAAGCACCTCTCTGTCTGCCACCTGCCAGGCTCAGCCCCAGACTCTGGCAGCTTGTGAAGATTTAAAACCTGTAAAAAGGGCTGCTATGTAAACAGTTTATTGTACAATATTTGATGACCACAATCGATCCACCCAAGTAATCAAAGGTGGTTTGGCTACCTTTGCTTGCTTTGAGAGCTTAGCAAAGAAGAAAGAAAAAAGTAGCTATTGTTTATCTGGTCTGTCTCCAGGAGAAGGAAACTAGGGATTTCACTTTTAGAGGTGCCTTAAAGAAAGGTCATTTAGTTCTTCTGAAATAAACCTTGACAAGCTAGAAAGAAAAATAAGTCAATAGTTGTGCCTAGTGTGCAGAAATGGCAAAACAAATGGAAAATTTAAAGCTTACTACTAGTGTATGGACGCTCACTACAAAATGGACTTTGTAAGGGGCTGGTTATTTAGCTCAGTAGTTCCAGCATCTGTCCAGCAAGCACATAGTCCCGAATTTGATCCCCAGTACCACACACCACAATGCTGGGCATGGAGACTCACACCTGTAATCCCAGCACTTGGGAAGCAGAGGCAGGAGGATTGCCGTGAGTTCGAAGCTAGCCTGGGCTACACACTGAGTTTAAAGCCAATTTGAACTACAAAGTGAAATCCATTCTCAAAAAAAGAAAAGAAGATAGAAAGTAAGAAAGAAAGAATGAAAGAAAGAAAGAGAGAGAGAGAGAAAATGGAATATGTAACCATACACATGTATGTAAATTACATATGTGCAGTAACATTATAGCTGGTTGTTCTTGCAACTCTACTCTGACCAAAATGCCTTTCCTTGACATTTCAATTGCATTTAAAATACAGATTACAAACCACATGCAAACTTGAGAGTATATGATATTTCTTAATCTCACCTTACCCCACAAAAATTTTAATATTAATTTGATTAGACATTTTTCCTCTAAACTTACTGCGCAGCCCAGCTGAAGTCTTTGTGAGCATTGTAGCAATTTTGTGATGCTTTCCTTGCCTCTGTCTCCGGGTCAGCCCCACACAGTCCCATCCGAGACACCTTCTCAAACACAGAACAGCTCCTAGACTTCCCTTCCGGTATGGTAAGCAAACTCTCCAGTATCAACAGCTCCTTTGATCTGCTGTGGCTTCCGCACCTCAGTCTCACTTCCGCTTCCGGACCTGGGATGTACACTGGACGCGATCCCTCACGATACTTTTCCCTCGCCTCTTATGCTTCTGTGTTAGACTTTCTTTGTGGAATTCTTTCTTTTTCATCCCTTTGAATCAACCTCTGATTTTTCTCCCTCATGGTCCTACTGAAAACTCACTGTCCTCCCCATTTGACATGCATTTATTGACTGTTGCCATGCACCTGGTCATGTACAAGTTTCAGGATCTAAAAATATGAGACAAGCTCTCGTTTCTCAAAAAGACTTTAGGAGTCTAATGAGGAAAACACTACAAATAAAGAAACTAAGGATATTTCCTTAATATAGATGCTAAATCGTATGTAGTATTTTAACAAATAAATTGAAGCACTATATAAAAAGGATAATAAATCATAAGAAAGCAAAATTCATCCTCATAATGTAAGACCTATTTTATCATTTAAAACAAATATATGTAACTTCATTATATAAATAGACTATGAAAGAAATACCAGGTAATTCAATAAATGTAGAAAAATCTTTGGCCAAAATTCAGTCATAAGTGTATGATAGAAACTCTGAAGAAACTCTGCTTACAAAAGAGCTTCTTAAACTTAATAACATTTACTAAAATCTTACAGCTAAAATCATTATAAACAATAAATGTGTCAATGTTTAGCTCTTGGATATTGGGCTCGAGACTAGGGTTTCTGTTTCATGCTTTTATTTTTTCAAAATTGCACTGGGAATTTTGGGCAGCCTGGAAGGTAAGCCAAAGAAATAAAAGCCATAAACCATATAAATGAAAAAATAATGTAGCCTTCCATTGTAGTTGACTAAACTAGCCCAAGGAACCCAGAAACCATGACCAGTAACAGTAAGAGGCTTTAGGAAGTAATAAGATATAACATCAACACATAAAGAAATTGCATTTTTAAGCACTAACATCTAACAATTAGAGATTTTAATTTACACATCATAGCATCATAAAACTAGGAATAAAATTAAATAAGTGGAAAATCTTTACATTAGAAATTCCAAAGTAGTACAGAGAGAAATCAAAGAAAATCTAAATAAATTATGAGGTATACTATGTTCATGAAATGGAAGATTGACAACAAGTGGTGTCACAATAAGTAGACATTCATATAAAAAATAAACATTAACCTTTGCTTCATACTTCATATACAGAAACTGACTCAGAGTACTGACCTAAATATAAAAGAAAAATCTAAAAAATTTCCAATAAAATTATAGGATAAGGTCTTTATGACCTTAAATGAAATGAAAATCTATTATATAATCCACAAAAATACACATAAAAGGTTATGTTCTTTTATGTTTATAAAAATAAGTTCATTAAGTAGACAAAATCAAAAGCCTTTACTCTTTTAATAATTCTGTTAAAAATGAAGACAAAACTTAGCTTCAGAGAAAATATTTGCACAACACATACACAGTTTTTCTGATAAACTGCATCTAGACTATATAAAGAATTCTTTCAAAATAATAGAAAAGCAAGATTTAAGCCAAAACTTCATCACAGAAGATACACAAATAACTAAATGAGCACATGAAAACAGGTTCAACTTTTTATCAAAGGAATGAAAAACCACAATAGATAATACTAAAGATCAGCTAACATGTTGACTGTTAATGACAACATACGGAAGTATACAGAGCCACTGAACTCTCCTACGTTTCTGGTGAAAATACAAAGTGGCACTACCACTGTAGAAAAGTCTCCCTGTAAAGTTAAATGTACACTTATCATAGTCTCTTACGTTATTTTTTTTCTTTTTTGTATTGTAAATGTAGCGATCACCTCTAAATTTATCTACCAATGTCATTAACTCATTATTTCATTACTTCACTCAAAAAGCATTTTCAAACAACTAATTTACTTTGTAGTATAAATTTAGTAGTGTATATAATTTTAGCTGAGTCTTGTCTCATGTAAAGGAAAATATTTCTTAGTCCAAAAACTTCCAAAGCACGTATTATCTCAGTAGCTAAATAGACTGTACTAATCAGGTTATGCTAACTAAGAAACCAGTCTCTTAACATAACAGGTTTCTTATTCTTGTTGCAAGTATTTTCACTTTGAAAGAAACTAGAGATGAGTCCTCTCCAAGCAGCAGCCTCACTCCTTGATTCTTCTGGTTTCTTTACCTTTCCAGAACCTCATGCTGCTGCCCTGCATCTACCTAGTGAGAAGCAAATAGATGGAGATAGTGTGGGAATCACAAAATGGCTTTCGGTACCAGGAAGAAATGTGCTATACATCTAAAAAATGTGATTGATAACTCGAGGGAATTCTGGGAGTGTAAGCTGTGTGCTTAGGAAGAAAAAGAAATAAGTGAGCTTTATAAGTCTCTACCACAGGGAAGGTGAGAACACATATCTGACTTATCTTTTAGTAACAAACTCATTTGTGTTGGTTCGAGCTTTTCAGAGCAAGGTCAGATATAAATTAACTGATTCCATTTTTCTTATCATAACCAATTCAATATTAAATAATCTTAAAAGCACAGATAAAGGTATAATATAGTAAATTAACTAGAAAGTAATGAGTATTACTCATTATTAGTTTTTACTTTTGTCACATAATTAGTTTTGCTAGTTTTATAATTTAATTTTACTTTTTTCTATTATAATTCATGAACTATAAATGTGTGTAATCCAATATTGGTAATGGATACCTTTACCAGGTTCACAAAATTTGTCAGTTTTGGACAACTTGCTTTTGAGAGCAGGATACGTTGGCCCCAGCACATCACTGCCTCCTGGTCCAAGTTTGCTAAGAACTGAGTTCCTGGCATTTCATCAGAGCTGCCTTAGATTGAAATTGTTTTCCAGTTAGAGATTTCTGGAATTGCTATAAAGGTACATTGTTTAATGTCATATAAGACTATAGTAATTAGTAAGTAAATTCTGAACTTGACAAATATTTTGAAACTAAATTTTGAAGCATATGTGTATTTATATACCACAGAGCAGTATAGAGTTTATAGGGGTTCATTTGCTATGCAAGCTTATAGGATTTTTGCCTCTTTGATTCCATAACAGATTATAGTGAATAGAGTGAAAGCAACAAGAAAATAGTCCACTTTTTCTCAATGAAACTATGCACAAAAAAAATTTGTTGTATAAAACACCCAGGCCTATAAAGTTACCAAAAATATGTTCTTCATGTTAAGAATGAAGGGAATAGATACCCAGATTTAAGGACTAGAATTAGGCCAAAATTCCATCAAGTGATCTTGTGCCATAGCAAAAAGCTAAGCTAAAAAATACTTTATAATATGTCATATATTAGACATGAACCAAACTATATACCTGAAAAATGAAGAGAAAATGATGTAGTAGAAGGAGTAAGAGGGTCAAAGAATTCAAATCAAAGAGAGTGTGGTTCTAAATTCCAGGTGAGGCTGAGCATCGGGGTACACATCTGTAATTCTAGATTTAGGAGGCAGAGGAAACAGAGGCAGGAGGATTGTCATGAATTCTACACCAGTTTGAGACAAGGCCAGCATAAACTAAATAGTGAGACCCTTCTCAAAGACTTAAAATAGTATATTACAGAAACACATGCATATCCATGTTTGCAGCTGGATAATTTGTAATAGCTAGCTCTTGAAATTAGTGTATATATCCATCAACAGATAAATGTATAAGAAAAATGTAGTATTTATACACAATAGAGTAGTACTCTGTCATAAACAAAGATAAATTTGAGGCATTTATAGTTAGATATATACAACTGGAGAACATAACATTAAGTGAAATGTCACAGTAGACTAAATATTACATGGTTTCCCCTATATGACAAAGGTAAATTCATACATATATATGCAGAGACAGAAGAAGCAAAATAGTAGACAAATAGTAAGAAGTTCAGATAATTCCTCAGTTTATTTATTGTATTATTTAAAAAATATTTTCATAAATACATGTATACAGATACTAATTTCTTTCATTTGTACTACTAGTTTCTCTTAATTCACTGAAAAATAAGTCATATTTTATCCATTTATGTTTGTTAAACATATTTTTTATTCTATGTTTTATATATATGTGTATATATATATATATATATATATTTTTTTTTTTTTTTTTTTTGAGACAGGGTCTCACTTTGTCATTCAGGATGGCCCTGAGCTCAGCCTCAAACTCACATTACAAAATCCTCCTGCCTCTGCCTCTTGAGTGCTGGGGTAACAGACGTGAGCCACCACTGTGATATGTCATACTGATTGCTGCTGGGCGTGAGTCTCCACACCCAGTATGGTATATGGTTATCGGGGATCAAACCCAGGCCCTTGTGCTTGCAAGATAGGTGCTGGAACCACTGAGCTAAATGCCTGGCCCCAGTGTTTTATATTCTTTGTAACTACTCTTTAGATAATGATACATAATGTCTAATTATTTTTATTCTCTTACTACTTAGGAAATTTTGATTTTTGCATAAAATAAAAAATTATGAAAAAGAAAATACTTGCACAATTTACATTAATAACTTTTGAAATATGGGTTGATATTTTTTAGTTGAAATCTTTATTGGTACATTACATATACACAGCATGATTGCACTCCACAAGGAGGATTTGTACCAGTGTAAGATACAACTTAATTCTCATTTTTCCCCATGGCCCTACCCACCCTACCACCCCCCATATACATAAAATTTGTTTCCTTTGTTTTTTGTTATAATCTCATTATTTTTCCCCCTTCACTCTATTTTAGTTTGAGTATTTTCTATTTCATAATATATAACATACAATTATAGAACTCATTTACATGTTGTATTTAAAATATATAAATATAAATTAATTACACATGGAGAAAAATGGTTCGTGACAAATATTTCCATTTTTAAGTATGATAGTTCAAGATGCATTGTCATTAATCTCTCACTTTGACCTAACTTATTCTGTTGCGCTTGTCACTATGTGAAGTAGGTGTGGAAGTTCCTTCTATTTGTATCTCTACAAAATGTGACCAAACTCACACGATGAACGCAGCTGTGGAACACCTCCCAACAGAAAGTCAGGCTCTTGTAACCCCTCCTTAACTACCTTATCAGTGTATCTGGCACCATATGACATTTAGCTCTTTCTTCCTCAAAGTCAAAAGGCCCATGAATAATAAACAGTTTGAATCAACTGAGAATACCATAGCAACCACAATAGCACATCGAAAGCTACTCTCCAAACAAGACTTCCAGAGTTGCTTTAGAAAGTAGCAAGAATAATGGGCTAGGTAGGTTTGAAGAGAGATGGAGTGTTCTGGGGGAGACTAGGGCAGCTTGTCTTTTACCGTAATAAGTTATTTAAACATTCACTGTATTTTTCTGTCTCACTTCATAGAATACTGCACTTGTTTCTTAAGTCCAGCTCTCATGCTCCTCCTTGATCAACCATACCCTGAGTTGAATCCTTAGGGAAATATGGGATGCTGCACCGTGTCAGCAGGACACTAAAGAATGAGCTCATCAGGTGAGATGATTCTGGACAGTTTAAACATACTAGAAGTGAAAGATGTACCTTTGAGTAAATTTGTACCTTTAGATTAACCACAGTCCTCCACTACTGTAAATGAAATGCAGCCAAACCTGACATTCCTCAGAAGAGAGCATGCTTGCGTGTATCCAACTACATTGTGATATAGAACTGTCCCCCATTTGACATCACACTTGATTCACATCCATAATTTCATGATAAAGATGTATTATCTCAATATAATGTTACTAAACTATTTTGTTCTCCATTATGTTGACTTTGATTTGAACTCCTTTATTCTCATCCTGAAATAAAACTGCCTCATTTTTACCAAGGCTGCTACAAATTTGTCCTGCTGGCTAAGTATGCTCTTTTTCCCCCATACAGTTAAAGGGATATCCGTCAGGATCCTCTTTTCTTTAAACTACTGCAGAAGAGAAAGTGCGACCTCTTTCAAGAAAGCAAGGGGGGGAAAAAAAAGAATCCTTCGTGGTTTGCTCCTCTGCTGTTTTAAAATCCAGACACAGCTTCAATTTCTGCCTTTGATCTTGAAATCAACTTAGCTGGATAGAGCAAATAAAGAGGTAGGATTTGCCTTTTTTCTTCGAATCTAGATTGACTGAGATTGCTAACTATTCCTCAGGGAAGATAAGGCCAGATTTCTGCAATATCCACATGAATGAAAAAATAGATACAAAATTTTGTTATATTCTTAACTACTGAAGTCTTTATATTAGAATAAAATTGCAAACTCAGATAAGTTGCTAAAACTTTCACTTGACCATTGTATTTTCTCTCCTCAGATCATCTTGCAAAGTGATATTAAATAGTGACAACCTCCAGAACTTCTCCTTCTCTTGCCTTGGACTCTTCAGTTTCTTGCACAAGTACCACAGCAAAAACTGGAAACGCCGGAGGGAAAGTCCGCTTGCTTCTTCACTTTAAAACGTCAGAATTAAAATGTACTATGTACATAAATACGAACCCAGAGTTCCCAGAGTGGATATAATTTGCACAGCTCAGTGTTTGATATCTAGATATATTTGCAACATCTCAAAGCTCTCTCTACTGATGCTTTCAGACAGATTTTACAGAACCCAGCTTATGTTAACAGGAGTTGTAAATTATGTCTAAGTGGAATTTATAAACAAAAGCTAAAGTCAAGCATGCAAGAGAATATTGAAAAGTTTGCATAATGCTGTCAACATCAAGAGTGTCAGTGTTCATCCTTTCTTTTAGTATTAGCTGAACTTTTTTGGCTACACATGGATCTATGTCTAAGTAAGGATGTGTGTACAGATTTATGTTTTCAAATGAAACAAAGCTGTGCAGTTACTATGGCTGGTGCTGACTGGTCTCTCAGAGCACATGCTTCCTCGGCCCTAGGAAAGTACAGTACCAAAACTTCCCTCTCGGAGCATCGTGAGTGTGATGCGACCTGAGCTTGTGTTTCTGGCAAAGCACCTGGAGAATAACAATTTAATTTGGAAACTGCTCAGCATAAGTGTTTTTGCCAGGGTTTGACAGCGCTGCATCAGGTGATCAGATCCATTCTCAGAAATGTCACCAAGAAAAGTTGGAAATGTCACCAAAGAGTTTATATGAAGTGTATTTTTCATGCAAAGGAACTGATTTTAAACATCATTTAAATTTAGAACATGTGTCAGATTCCAGTGTCACATTACATTATGGAATTTAGACATTAGCTCCTTTCTTTCAAACTATGTTAATACCTGCTGTCGGCTTTTTCTGAAATTACAAACCTCACTATTCTATGGCACATTGTGAAGCTAGTGGCTGAACTGTAAATTTTTGGGTAATGTAAATGAACATCTATTTTTTCTTGTTAAACATTCTAGTGGAATTAAGACAGTACTTTTGGATATATTCTCTCCAATTTTATTCATTTCCATTACAAGTGAGATCTTAGCCTACGTAAATATGAACGCACAAAGTTTTGTGCTTTAATTAGTCCCACACAGTCTTCAGAAAAAATGATGAAACAACTGATTCTCCAATCATCTCCAACTGCAAAAGAAAGTATTCATTTAAAATTTTACTGAATATACACGACATGTTTTAAATAATATTATACATTTTACTGAAGTTAACAGGAAAAAGTGTCCTAATTCTATATTCATCAGTAAATGAGATAATGTTATTCCCAAATACAGTCAGTTATTTTCTCCTTTTGGTATTCTACAAAGTAGAAAAACCCATTTAATTCAAAAACAGGAAAGTTTCTTCTAAAATGTTCTATCATCTTGCTTCTCTGAATGCCTTCTTATTGGATCCATATTTTGTATTTTAGAGGGTTGTTAAATTCCTTCTGCTTTTTAGTGTTTCTTTGAACATATTTTGTGGTACCAAAGGAGAAAAATCACAGTAAAATTTTTATAAATCTCCTATATTCCCTAAATAAGCACACAGTTGTCTTTGGATTTGGTTTGATTTGTTTGCTTTGCTTTGTTTTCAAAGGCAGGATAGAACATTCGCGCATGACAACAGTGAGATTACGCAGATAAATTTTTTAGTTCTTTTATCTAGTAAACATTCTAATGATCCACTTCAAAGGCAGGCTGGGAAGAAGCTCCCTGTCCTCCTGCCAGAAGGAGGGCGAAGCTCTTTCCTCACTCGTATGGGAGATATGAGGAGCCTTTGAATGGATCATTGCTTTTTATGAGCAGTAATGAGGTGAGAAGTATTCTAGTGTGTGGCGCAGGCCTTCATTAAAAAGCGTGAAACAGAATGGTTTACGGTTAAAGGGGGTAATTTGTCCTAACATACTTGCTAAATTGTGCTGTAACCATGCCAGTTAACAGCATTATATTTTCCATAGGATTCCTGAATGCATTTGTGTGCAATTATTGTGCCCAAATCAACTTGAGAGATTTTTCCAAAAGCTTGTGTTAACTAGTTGACAATGCTCACTCCTGCGCTGGAAAGTACACTGTGCGCTACAGTTAAAAAGGGGAAAAGAAATCCAGAGATGTTCTCATTCTACTTCTAAAGCCAAAGGGTTCTTGTAAAACCACAAATTCACAGAACTCAAATTTAAATGAATACCACTTGCCTGAAAGGTAACATCAGAAGTCACAGTGAGCTAATGTAATAACTACACACAGCTTAAAGTTTTCAGATAGGTCTTATAATTATTAGAGTTCATAGGAAAAATCAAATTGGATAGTTTCTAGCCCTCCATTTAAGAAAGAAAGAAAAACTGGAAAGTATGTGCAATAATTTTGCCACACTTGGGAGGAAATTCTATCCAGCAGAGAACTTGATGTTCTACAACATACCAGGATGATGACTTGTTCGGATTCTTACTGGGAACAGTGGACCAAAATTTTATTTATGGAAAAATCACTCTACTAGAAAAACATAGCATTAAAACATAACATTGTTTTCCACAGCCCCAGGAATTGATGGACAAACTATTGCAGATTAGAAATGTTAATCTTGAATAAGACCTAGAATATTGGCATATTACTGGGAAAACTATTTTATAAGTGACAGTTTTTAAGGACAGATTTTTTTTAATACAGTGAAAATGTCATGACATTTTGGGATAGTGAAATGCATATGAGTTTTCTACAATTTTCTTTAAAGACAATAATACAGATGCTCATCTTTTTCAAATAATAGGCCTTATTTTATAGTTGATGACATAATTTTATTGCAACATCAGTATGTTAACTATGGTCCACACACCATCATGAACTAAAAGTGAAAACTAAACTTAACATACAAAAAAACCAAAAAACAAAAAACTTTACAACAAGGCAGCAAATATTTACAAGTGTCTATCTACCCAGTGGAATTCCTGACACTTAGCAGTTGAGAACTTCAGTTTTGTCACTTTTCATCCACTTCAATATTATTTCATTTTTGCATATTATTTAGTTGATATTTTCAAAGGCAGTTTACAACTGTGGTTTAGTACATTATTCTAGCTTCAAAATAAATACTGTCAAACTTAATAGAAACCAGGTTGTAGGCCTTCAATAAATGTAGCAGGCTCAGCCTCTCCTTTCTATTTCTTTTTTATTGGGTTTTCAGGAAAGTCTATGAAAGAAATTCTAATTGCAGTTGCTCCTAGCAAATGTTCAAATTCCTTTATCCTTGAAAGAAGAAAGATGGTAGCTCTGGGCTAAAAGCTAGTCAATGCTTTGGTGTTCAGTTATGTTTTCAAGCTAATTTAAATGTATAAGCAGAATGATTAATAAAAATTATTTTGCAAAATACACAATCTTCATCATTGTACCACAAGAAGTCAAATAGGATGTGGCTATTATTTAGAATAAAAAATAGCATCTTGAGCCCAGGATTTAGCTCAGTGGTTCTGGTGCCTGCCTTGCAAGTGCAAGGGCTGGATTCAATCCCTGGAACCACATATAACAATGCAAGGCATGGAGACTCATGTCCACCAGCAATCAGTAACATACATCACAGTGCTGGGTGTGGTAGCTCATGCCTGCAATCCCAGCACTTGGGAGGTAGAAGCAGGAGGATTGCTGTGAGTTCAAGGCTAAATTCAGGGCCAGACTGAATTACACAAAGCAAGACTCTATCTGGAAAAAAAAAAAAGGAAAGAAAGAAAATAAAATAAAATAGCATCTTTTGGTATGCCAAATTGATTGTGCTAGAACGCTGCCTGGAAAGAATGAATCATTTTATCAGTGTTGGAATAGTTATGCTCAATAATCAGAAATTCACCTTTTCTCATCTTAAAACAAATATGGACATACTCAGTTAATAGATCCCAGCAATGAAAAAAAATCTGGAAGCCAGCACGGGGGAAATGTGCATTTAAAGACATTTGCTGTGCTTTAAGCTGTCTTTTGCACTGTGTCTCATTTATATCTGACTAGAGAGATGAAAACCTAAACTTATCTAGTTCCCTTATGATATCATGGCTTTCCCCCAATGAGAATTCCCTTGGCTTAATGATGTCAAATACTTTACTGACTTAGGGCCAGGGATTTGGCTCAGTGGTTCTGGTGTCTGTCTTGCAAGAGCAAGGACCTGGGTTCGATCCCCGGTAGCCACATACCATACTGGGTGTGGAGACTCACGCCCAGCAGCAACCAGTATCACATATCACAGTGCCGGGTGTGGTGGCTCATGCCTGTAATCCCAGCACTGAGGGAGGCAGAGGCAGGAGGATTGCTGTGATGTGAGTTTGAAGCTGAGGTCAGGGCCAGCCTGAACTACAAAGTGAGAACCTGTCTCAAAAAAAAAAAAAAAAAAAAAAAAAAAAAAAAAAAAAACTTCACTGGTTTAAATTTCTCCCCAGGATTTTACTGAAACTGATATTTTAAATAAAAAATACATAAAGTATAAAGAAACAAAAATGATAATAAATATCTGACAAAAATATTTATAATAATATGTTGAGGGTAAATGTTATGTAATGAAAAATGAGTCTGAGCAGAAAAAAAATATCAAAAATTTCCCAATAAACTATAAACTTGCAGTTGAGAAAAATTTTTACTGCAAGACTGTTAGTGGTAACTCTTTCACAAAGCAATTTTAGTGGTTACCTTGTCATAAAGCAATTTTGAAATAATTTTTTTAAAACAGTCACTTGTTTCAAGCCTCTGGCAGGTGTGAAAACTGCCAGGGTTAGGAGGCCCGGTCAACTGGGAGGTGAGATGGACGTGACAACCTGGATTCCCTGACTGGACATCAGTCTACTTCAGAGTGATTAAGTCAATAGGATGCATAGATCTATCTGGAAAAACATTTATTTTCATTCTGCCTCACCAAAGTCAACATTAGGACATGGAAAGGAAAACAGATAAATACCCGTGGAATAATACTACGATATGTCAAAGTTTTAAAATAATCAGTCTTGATCTTTTGATTGTCTTTCTTTGGTTTTATTCATACACCTTCCTGAGCCTTCCTAGTGTGAATCTTTGATTGATGCTAAGTAAACTGAGGCAATCTTTTCATGATGCAATGTACTCAAAGTGGTATCCTCGCCTTCATCAAAGCCTATATCTCTGTCGTATTAATGGCTATCGTATTTGGAATTTTCCTGTATTATATCCGTTCAGAGGTGATCTCAGGACACAAACTCTTCCTTTAAACAATAATCTAAGCCTCAGCTCAAGTCACTTCCACGTGCAAACAAGATTGAAAAACTCCTACCCTTAAGAGTCTCTTGAGCTATTATTTGTATTATCCGTATTTGAAGTAGTTATGTTTAATTTCTACTTTGTTATTAGCTATATTTAACTGTCCGTAGTGTTTTAAGTAGATTAAGTTGTTTACTGATAAACTCTTTGATGATAAATAATTTATATTGTATATTTTTGTATTACCAAAAGCAAAAAATTTAAAAAATTACATAGTTAGGAAAGTGGAAAAAACACACCAATAGCTTCTTTCCCACTGGGCATATTTACTCCTTTTTAAGTAATTCTCTCGTCTTGATAACAATTTCTAATAAATCTTTAACTTTTAAAATTTTCACTTCTATTTTCTTTACAGAAAGAAAACAAAATCAAATTGTTAAAAGTAGAAGAAACATTGGATAGCCAACATTTTACGGTACTTTTTGAAATGTCTCCCTATATTCAGGATTGCCTAGAAAAAAATAAAACATGAAATATAACTGAATCTGAAATTTCAGACATTTAGCAAAGAATGGAAGATTGGCATGAAGGACTGTACAAGCAATCATGTTTCTTATTCATTGAAAAACACTGATTGAGCATGACATGTCTAACTTTATTCATGATACTAAAAGAATTTCATTTCATATCTTCCTGAACAGAAAGACCTTTTAAAAAAGAAAATCAGAAAAAAAATTCAAGAACAAGTAAAAAGAAAATCAGAATCCTAATTTTTCAAATCACAATTCAGAAAGGCATCACTTATAATTGAATTTGGCGTACTTTTGGTCTTGGTCTCTCATCAAAATATCTAAGGAATTATTAGGCACATATATGTAACCAAAACATTTAGTGGTAGCATCTCTGTGGTTACACTAATCTATTGAAATTGGTTATTTATGGCAGTCAGAAGGCAAAAAACTGTTAAATATTGCTTTGTTGATTTTCTCTTTGTTCAGTTCCTGTGTAGAAAGGACAGAGGCTTCACTTAACCTTGTAGAGAAGACCCATGTTTAGGGATTTTCCAGTGAGACATTTCAAAGCTATAAATAAAATTTCAACTTAATTTCAAACGCTACAAGGCACTCCAATAACCAGTCATAGAACATAGCTGGCTAGCTGCCAAAAATTAGGAAATATATAGAAAATCTCATATTCTAGATAGTGAAGAGAAAGTTCATTTCAAATTGTTGCAGTTTCTAAGTTATAATGACTTCAAGTCGCTTTGGGGCAGAGGAGAGAGAAGGGCATACTGAAGAGCTCCTCTGTTTTGCTACTTTGCTCTCTCCACAGCCCAGAACTGGGGCGAGAGTGTTAATGTGTCTTATAATTTTTCTTTCTCACCAACAGCATGTGGAAAATCAAGCATTTCTCATTATATAATTATAATTTTTAAAAATTGTTGGCCTGTCCAATTCTAATTCAAAATTTAAAAAAATATTTCTCTAATTAGTGTTTTTGCAAAATTGAACACAGGCAGATTTTAATCTTCCACTTATTGATTTTGTTTTAATGCTATTACTCAGCATATGTTGGCTACATTAAACCATTACAGTAAAAATTAAAATGAAAGTCATATGATTTATCCCCTTTTAAAAATGTTCAATTGGTCTAATAAAAGTCAAGTGCCAAATGCCAGATGTCTAATTTAAAGAAATTCTGGATAAATAGGTTTACAAAAACCATCTCATTATTCTTTTAAGATATTCAGTTGAGGTTAATGCCATCCAAGAAAACTCTTATTTACTTACAAATACCACTGTATGGATATGATTAAATAAGACTGTTCAGGGATTAAAAATTAAAATATATTAACCCTAACTTTTTAGAAGCCACATCTTAGTGAATAAATTTGCATTGCACAATCATCAAACCAACTTGATTTTTACAAGAAAATGACAGTAACTGTTTCTTTTTATAATATAGAAGATTAAAATAAATACTCAAGGTAAAACCAAGACAAATAATCAAATCTTGCTAATTGATTTTTATTCATGTTTCAGTTCTTTCTCAATAATTACTTATTGTCATAATTTCTAAACAATACTAATTGTTTAGGAAAATACATAAAATAATGCTTTTTGGTAAATTCAAAGGAATTTTTTGAAAGAGTCAAATAAAATCATCTACATTTCCAGTTTTGTTGCATTTTTAACTCAGTTATTCCATATTCACCATTCCCCAAACAGTTATTCCTCATCTCCAGGTCTTTCCCTTCACTGCTTTTGCAAAAATCATTTTTCCAGTAAAGATCTATGACTCAGATTGATTCCACCTACAGTCTCCACCATGTTTTTACTGATTCCCTCTCTCCTCTCTCTCTGTCTCTCTCTGTCTCTCTCTCTGCCTCTCTCTCTTTCACACACACACACACACACACACACACACACACACACACACACACACACACACTCCATTGCTACAGTACTGCTATACTGGTCACTAGATTAGTTCGCAAATGTTTTGCCTTCTGGAACACAGCGAGGTTTCCCAGCCTCCTTTTCAGTAATCATCTCATAGACTGTCAGGAGGAGGACCTTTCTGTGGGACCTTCTGCATCTCACCGCCTTCCGTTGGATTTGATTTGCAATGTAATTATATTTTGTTTTGTTTTGTTGAGACAGGGTCTCACTTTGTAGTTCAGGCTGGCCTAAACTCACTATGCTGATCAAGTTGGACTCAAACTCACAGCCATCTTCCTGCCTCTGCCTCCTGATGCTGGGATTACAGGCGTAAGCCACTATGCCTGGCTCTGCAATGCAATTGTGGAAGCCAAGTGCTGTGGGTGGCAGATGCAGACTCCTGGAGATTGTGGTGGATCCTGCTCTTCTACTCACCACTCTTCCTCCCCATCCTTTGGTCTGCTGGTAATTGATCTTACTGTAGTGAAAAATATGCTATTGTGTTTAATCCACTGAGATTTCTTGGTGCCTCATCAACTAGCATTGTTGTAACTAATAAAACTGCTATTATGATCTTACTGTTGACTATTTATACTACTTTGCACTTTTCTTGTTATTGTATTCTCTTTATATATAATAATAATGGTAATTCTTATTTTATCCTATAAGATCAGAAACTTCTTTCTTTTTGGCCTTTATTCCCTGCAGTACTGAGTAGAGTCTCTGGCACAAGGTAGATGATTAATACATTGCCACATTTATTAATTTGATCTAATTACCCTACCCCAAACTAATAGAACCTTTTGGTTCACACACTTCTTCATTTATTGACTAAAATATGTATCACATTAAAAAGTATACCCATTTAGTAGACACCTTTGGAGTATCTCACTGGCTCACATTGACTCTCTCTGTGAGAACCCCCCCAGCAAAAGTGCACTCTCCCACAGTCACACCACAACCACAACACACTAACTTAGATCTTACTTGACCAGAATTGCTTATTGCACTCAAGCTGTACTCACTCAAGCTAGACTAATTTGCCCCTAAAACGTTGCTAGGAAATAGCCAGTTAAATAGAGATCATGGACTGGAATTGTACCATATATACTTGGACACAGCTCGCGGATATATATATATATATATATATATATATATATATATATATATATATATATATATGTAACTGCATAGCCCTCAGAAATCCAAAGAGCAAACAAGAAATATTAAATTAGCCACCAAAAGAATTACAAAACTTTATAGGCTTTACCACTATGCTTTGCAGCATTAAAAATATTGTATAAGCTATGAGACTATGGCTCTTGCAACTAATATAACTTTAATTAATACAAGACATTGTTTTCATCCAGGGTTAAATTGATGAGTGAGTTATATAGTTCTTTTTTTTTTTTTTTTTTTTTTTTGAGGCTGGGTCTCGCTTGGTAGTTCAGGCTGGCCCCAAGCTTAGCCTCAAACTCACATCACAGCAATCCTCCTGCCTCTGCCTCCTGAGTGCTGGGATTACAGGTGTGAGCCACCATACCCGGCACTGTGGTATGTGGTACTGATTGCTGCTGGGTATAAATCTCCACACCCAGTATTGTATGTGATTACCAGGGGATGGAACCTGGGTCCTTGCACTTGCAAGACAGGCACCAGAACCACTGAGCTAAATCCCCAGCCCTACATAGTTCTTATCTTGTGGTAGGAACCAGTAGGTGATATTTCAGTAATTTTTCCAGGCACAGAGGAAATATATTTTCAGTGATCTCCAACTCTGATTTACTTTGCTTTTGAAAAGTAAGATTTGTAGGTGTTTTCTTTTATGTTACACATTTAACAAGAGTTGTTGTTATTGAGAATATTGCTTTCTCTGGTCCTGATATTACTCTTTTATCATTTTGCCATTCAAGGGTATTTTGAAAATTGTAAAATCAAGTATCAGAAAATTAAGCCTAATGCCTGTGTTAGAAAGAGAAAAATATAGGAAGCTTTAAACTGAGATAATGGAACTGATGACAAGAAAGATACAAGGTATGAGCAAGTTGGAAGACAAAGAGCTTAGGGAATAATGACACACATTAAGGACAGCTGCAGTTTTGGCACGCACACCTAAAAAAATGGTACAATACCAAGATGGGGTTCAAGTAAGATGTGAAAAGTTGTATTTCAGAGAATCAGTTGCATCAATACATTTAGAGACCTTTAAAAAGATAACAGTGTCCTGTCAAGCCCAGTGACTATGACTCCATTAGTCAGAAGTAGTCTGTGAATGTCAGCAATGATTTTATTAGCATATATCAATTGTACAAGGTAATTAGTTCATTATATTCTCGTGCATGTGTATAATCTGGTTTGATTATTTTCAACTTTTCTGATACCTTCTTTTATCTTTATCATCTTCCTTCCCTTTCCATTCTCCCAACTACTTTCAGGTCCTTTTTTATTCCTCTAGATTCTGTATATGAGAGAAAATATGTGATACTTGTTCTTCTGAGTCTAATCTACTTCACTTACCAGGATGGTCTCCAGGTCAGGCATTTTCCTGTGTGTGACATGATTCCACTCTTATTTATAGGTGAAATATATATATATATTTCACATATATATATTTCATATATATTTCACATATATTTTTCATATATATTTCATATATATTTCATATATATATGTGTCTGTATCACACACACACATACACGCAAATATATATACACACATACATATACTTATTCAGTCATTGATTGGTTCCAAGCCTGCTCCATACACCTTGGTTATTGTGAATCTAGCTAAGACAAGTATGAATATGCACATATTTCTATAGCATGTTGACCTGGGCTCCTTCAGTTATATATCAAGATATCAGTGATTTTTTTTTAAATAAGGCTTTCATCTCAGTGATTTTAATGTGTTGTTGAAATTCAACTGAATATTTCAAGGAAGTACTTGTTTATTTTTCAAAAAGTTTTATATTTGATAGTAAAATTCTACACTGAAAACTCTGACATTTAGTAACATGGAGTTGAAAATTAAACCATGGGAGAAAGGAAATAAAAAATGAAAATGAGGCAAAATATCTACCAAGTAACAGCCAAGGTGGAAAGCTAATAGTATATTCCTGCTTATATGGTTTATTTTCTCTACTTCAGATGCTGGTATTGGGGAAGATCCAGAAAATATTAAGACTGACTCTGTGAGGTGTTGAAGTCTGACTTCCGTCTCCAGACTCCTGGTCAATACTGGCTTCTCCGTCTTTCTATGCTGCTGACCGCACTTGTGAGTTCTCCTTCTCTCACATGCAGTCAGTTACTCCTGGGGACCCTGACCTCAGCTTTTCTCTTTCCATTCTTGGGATGGAAGCAGGGTGGGGATATCATGACCAAATAATTGGCAAAAGTGTCAT
Organism: Petromus typicus; assembly: GCA_004026965.1. Classification (NCBI taxonomy): domain Eukaryota; kingdom Metazoa; phylum Chordata; class Mammalia; order Rodentia; family Petromuridae; genus Petromus; species Petromus typicus. The sequence continues at coordinate 2,584 of PVIR01025073.1, read as the reverse complement.
TAGTAATCACTGATTAAGTCTCCTAAGGAGACCACATCAGTGCCTACCAAAAAGTCAACTGCCCCTGTGTCCTTTTCTTTCTGTTTAACAAAAAAAAAAAGAGAGCGATTCTGTTCACTATGTGTAAAGCCATCTAAAAACTGCAAGCTCAGTTTCTGTTCAAGACAAAGCAGGCATCAGTGTGAAGCAGAAACAGTGCAGTGGGAGAAGTGGAAACAGTGGGATAAGTAGAAAATAATGGCTTTTTTGCAAACAGATAACACAATTCAAACTTCATAATAGTGAAAATGACAGAAGTTCACAAAGAATGGATGGACAGCTTGTGAGTGGGTCCTAATGTGTTTACATGGGAAGGGTAGAGAGGAGAGGAAGAGGTTCCTTTTCTTTTTGTATTGATTTTGTTGGTATATTTTATACATACATTATGATCACAGTTGACACTGAGAATTTGTACCTGTACATGACACATTTTGATTGTCGTTTTCCCCATCCCCTGCCTTATGTACAACCCCACTATGTGCACACACACACACACACACACACTCTTTTTTTCCTTTTTTTTAACCATAAAAATTTTATTTCCTTTTTTACTTTCCCCTACCTGCCTTTTGAACATTTTATTCCTATTTCACACTACTTACCATACAAATTAACATTCACTCACACCTTCCATTTTTCATACTACAGAAAAAATATTATATTGGCACATCTGTGTCCTATTCACTTCACTTACGAGTATGCATCCGTGTATGTGTCTTAAATTTACCATCCTAAATTGTTGAGTGACACTCCATTTTATTTTTTAATAAACACATCTTTTTTATTCAGTCTCCAGTCTATGGGCCATACCTCCTTGAACATGCACGATCTCACTTTTTTCTAGTCTCCAGTGATGGTATTTTGGCTGTTTCCAACATTTAGCTATTACAAACTCTGCTTTTATAAACATGGGTTCCCAAATGTCACTCTAATATGATTCTTTTAATGCTTTCATGTATATACCTAGTAGGAGAATAGCAGGGTCAAATGGGACCTCAAATACTAGATTTTTAAGGAATCTCCAAACTGATCTCCACATTGGTTGAACCAGTCTACCTTCCCACCAACAGTGGAGAAGGGTTCCTTTCTCTCTACAGCCCTGCCAGTATACCTTGTTGATTTTGTAATAGCAGCCATTCTTTGTGGAGTGAGATAGAATTTCAGTGTTGTTTTCATCTGTATCTCTCAAATGACCAGTTATGTTGAACATTTCTTCACATGTCAAAATGGTTATACTGCCAAAATTACTAAGCAGATTCAATGTAATCCCGATTGAAATCCAAACAGTATATTTCACAGAGCTGGAGAAAATAATCCAAAAAATTATCTGGAATCACAAGAGACCTAGAATATCAAAAGCAATTCTAAACAACAAGATCATGGCAGGAGTTATAGCAATCCCCAATTTTAAAGTATACTACAAAGCCACTGTGATAAAAACAGCATGGTACTGGAAAAGAAACAGACCCAAGGATCAGTGGAGCAGACTTGGAGATCCAGAAACAACTCCAAATACACCAAGCCACTTCATCTTTGATAAAGGAGCCAAACACCCTCAGTCTATGGAGGGAAGTTATCTTCTTTAACAAATGGTGCTGGAAAAACTGGGTTTCGACTTGCCAAAGATTAAATCTTGATCTCTCTCTTTCTCCATTCACCAAACTAAAATCAATGTGAATTAGAGACCTAAATGTTGAAACAGAAACAGTAACCTGCTGCAAAACAGATTAGATAGAACACTCAGAGACATTGGCCGAGGGAAAGATTTTATGAACAAAACTACAGCTGCACAGAAACTAGCGGAAAGAATCAACAGTTGTGATCCTATCTTATTAAAAAGGTTCTTCACAGCAAGAGAAACTACCAACAGAGTAAAACGACAACCTATACTATGGGGGAAAAATTTTTTTACCAGATTTTTCTCAGAGAAAGGACTATCTAGAGTATATAAAGAACAAAAAAATCAGCTCCCCCAATTTAGAGACTCAATTCAAATATGGCATCTGAAATGCACAGACTTTTTTCAGATGAAAAAGTAAATGCAGTTAGGATCCTTCTTGGTTCTTGTAGAAGCTGAGTGTCTGGGAGAAAAAACACACATCATGCCATCTGGTGGTGGAAAATAAGCTAATTACTTTTAATCAAATGCAACTTTTCATTAGAAAGTGGACAAATTAATAAACATAGATCTTGATGTAGCCAGTTACAGAGCAGTTCAAATTTAAATGCCATGGCTATGTTTTAACTTCTAACCCACCAGTGATGTCAAGAAATAATGGAAAAATTGCAAGAGTCTTGAAGTCAGAGTTCAGATGATCCTATTTCTCTTTCTTCCTTATCATTTAATCACCCTGCTGCTCAGTGTCCTCCAGAAAGAGGCAGGATCTGTGTGCTCTGAGCTACCAGGTGTCATGGCTCCCCAATTCCTACTTTCACAGTAAGCAGTAAGTTCATGTTAGGAATCGGTTTCAAACTATTTCCCACAAATAGACGATATAAAAATGCCAAAATATTATCCCCATAGTAAAGTTATTCCTATCTATTG
>PVIR01025072.1:0-24960 GCA_004026965.1 Petromus typicus | reverse complement strand
TGATGGGCTTCCCTTGGAATGTAATTGTTTTCTTTTCTCTGGATGCTTTCAGTATTTCATTCTTTTTTTGGATATCTGAAACCTTCATAATTATATGCCTAGGTATAGATTTTTTTCATGTCACAGCCATGTGGAGTTCTATATCCTTCATAAATTTATATGTCCAATTCTTTGCCTGTGAAATTTTCTGCCATTATTTCTGTGAACTGTTTTTCTAATGTCTTTTGTATTGTCTCCTGCTTCCTCAGTGACTCTAATCAATCTTAAGTTATTCTTCTTTGAATCATCTAGGAGTTGTGGATTGATTTCTCATGATCCCTTGCCATTTTCCATAAATTATGCCTTTCCTGTTTACTGGCTATGATCCTGTTTTCTAGGTCTGAAATTCGGTCTTCTACCATACTCATTCTATTGCACAAACTTTTGCTTTCTTTCTTGATTGCCTAGACTTCTACTTGTATCTGTTTAAAAGGTTCCATTGCTTTTGCTATCTTGGATTATGTCGACTCCCTGATTTCCTCTTTAGCTTAATTAATCATATTGTTAACTATGTACAATATTTCTGTTTTCATCTCAGAGATCAGTTCTGATTTCTATTTTACTAGATTTACTTTGTTTACTGTCTCAGAGTCCTGGTGATTGAGCTTCAGACTTCTTCATTCCCCTTCTCCCTATGTTACCTTGGGGTGATACATCTAAAACTTTGAATTTTTCCTTATCTCTGAACTTTTGTTGCTGCTGTTATTCTTGGCTTTATACTTGCCCTGTTGTCTGGTGATGTTTGTGGCAAGTCTCTTTCTTCCTAATATTTAGAACCCTTAAGATATCAGTGTTTCCTGGGTTGTTCTTCTTGGGCCTGTAATGCATCCTGAACAATCCTAGTTCTGGCACACCATGTAAGGCACTCGAACAGAATAGTCAGATCACCTTGGTTAAAAAGTGCTTTGTAGTAGAGGCCCCAGCCCCAGGTGCTAGGGTCTGATTTGCACCACCTGAGGTTCCAGCAAACTCCGCTGCACACCATTTCTGTAGAGTGTTCCTGGGCCCCCTCAGTGCGGTTGATGTGGAGGCAGGCAGTCCCCAGCCTCCAGGCACCTGTGTCTAATGGCATTGCCGAAGGTTCTGGCGGACCCCGCTGCACACCATCTACCAAGGAAATTATTTTTAATTTGGAGTTTATTAAAGTCAGGACTTCTGTTAAATGAGAGAAAGATATCTGACAAACAACTTTTCTTCACAATATGTAAAGAACTCCAACAAATAAGCAGTCCACCAGAAAAATAGGAAAAAGATTTATAGAAAGAGAAAAATCCTCTGTTAATAATTATGGAAATACACATCCTTGAGAGACATATATTTACCATAAAAAGACTGGTAATACTAAGTGTTGAAAAGAAAGCAGATAGAGTATTCATGTAATGCTGATAGAAATGTGAATTAGTACATCACATTCTTTATTTTATTATTTTAAAGATAGGGTCTTGTTCTGTAGTTTGGGCTGTCCTTGCACTCACTATGAAACCCAGGCTGGCCTTGAACTCATAACAATTCTCCTGGCTCAGATTCTTAAGTGCTGGGAGTATAGGCATGAACCACCATACCCATTTCTAGTACATCTGATTCTGAATATCGATTAGCAACATCTACAAACTTCAGACAAATGTATGACATGTGACTGACCAGATCTGGTCTTAGATATGCTCAAGAGAAATACATATGTGAATTTACCAACATGCATGTACAAGAATGTTTATATCAGTTTTATGTTAACCTAAAAAACAGCCTAGATGTTTCTCATAAATAGAATGAGTAAAGTGTGGAATATTCCTGCAGTGAACTTACATACAGAGAAGAACACTGCTGTATGCAAACAACATGGATGCATTTTACAAACAACATTGAGCAAAAGATGCCAAACACAAAACAATACATACTATGTGTATGATTCTATTTCTGTACATTTCAGTAACAGACTAATTTATTATTCAAAGAACTCAGGATAATTGTTTCTGGAAAATGGATCATTGTGACTAATATAACACTGATATTCTGTGTTGATTGGGATCGTAATTATTTGCCTATCCTTTTATGTATGTTTTATTCAGTATATGTTATACCTCAGTGTGTTTCTTTAATATTAACCTTGAAACTTTTTTTTTTCTGATATATCATTTATGTCTTCCATTTAGACTTTTATTTTCCTACTTTGATTTTGGTTCCCTTAAAATCCTTATTTTATCAATTCTCCTGATATCCATTTTTTTAGCATCATTATGTTCTTTGTAGCTTTTTGCTAATTCATGGGTGTATCTTTTTTTTTTTTTTTTAAACAGGGTCTAACTTTGCAGTTCAGGCTAGCCCTGAGTTCAACCTTAAACTCACATCACAGCAATCCTCCTGCCTCTGCCTCCCGAGTGCTGGGATTATAGGCGTGAGCTACCACGCCTGGCACCGTGGTATTGGTACTGGTTGCTGCTGGGCGTAAGTCTCCATGCCCAGTTTTGTATGTTGTTACCGAGGATTGAACTCAGGTCCTTGTGCTTGCAAGACAGGTGCTGGAACCACTGAGCTAAATCCCCGGCCATCATGAGTGTATCTTTTAACATTCTACCAGTGGTGACAATTTACTGAGGTTTTATTTAAATATAATTTTCAAAGATGTCTTCATCCTTTATGACTCTCCTTACTACATACCCATTTTATTAAAATCAGATTTATATCTTCCACCTATTGTTTTTGTTTGTTTGTTTGTTTGTTTGTTTGTTTTTTGAGACAAGATCTCACTTTGTAGTTCAGACTGACCCCAAACTCACTATGGAGCCCAGGCCAGCCTTGAACTCAGAGTAGTCCTCCTGCCTCTGCCTCCCTCCCCAGTGCTGGTATTACAGGCATCAGCCACCACACCCAACATTGTGGTATGTGGTTATCAGGGATCAAATTTGGATCCTTGGGCTTGCCACACATATGCCAGAACCACTGAGCTAAAATCCTGGCCAATCTTCCACCCTTTCTTGAACATGATGAAATCTGTTCCAACTTTTTTCAGGAGTCATAAGGACAGTTGCCTTCTTCTCAATGGTAGCAGTTAGATCCTCTATTGATATCTGCACCTCAAGAGTATATAAATATCATTTCTTTCAGCACTTTAGACAGGGGCTGGAGGCATTGTTATACTGATCCTTCTTATTTCAGTGAATCTAATAACTGAAAACTCAGAACTTCAACATACATTCCTTGGTAGTTATTGCTAGGATTAACCTATTGTATTGCTTAATGTTAGGTACCCTTTCCTCCTTGTTTACACTGGCTGTCACGTGGACCATTCCTATCTGTGAGTTGTCTTAGTTCTGTCCTTTGCTGCCTCTTTTTCTGGACATGGTCAGTGTAGTGTGTAGAAGTCAAAGATCAGCACTCTGTCCTGTATGAAGAGCAGCATCCATCTAGTAGAACAACAAATACTTGGTACTTTAATTCAGACAGAGCCAAAATAGCAATTTAGAATATATGGTGGGTGGTCTGTTTTATGAGACAAAGCCTAGCTTGAATTTTTTTCTCAGTTTGGTACAGTTATTGGAGAAGTTGGAGAAAGCTATACTACCAGACTTCTAGCAAGAGTATTTTGAGCTAGAACACCTGATTATTTTCTTCAGAGTGCATTTTTGCTGTTCTGTGTAAATGTCTATTAATGTTAATTTAGCTCACTTGAATATCAGTGTCAGTATTACGATGAAGGGTTTGGCTGGACAGAAGTGTAAGACTTAGGACTTATAATTATTATGGAGTAAGTGTCAATCACCTTGATAAATGGCCAAGTCTGTCCATTTAACCATCAAAGCTTAGGATTACAAATGGTAGGAAGAGAATAGATAAATTCTCTTCCCCCTGTATGTTTTACTTCCTATCATAAAAATGATATTTTTGGATACAGAATTTAAAAACAACATTGTAGTTTTAAAAAGAAGGCAGAAAGAGAAACTCTGGAAACTAACCTTCTAAAGATTTTGATTGACAACAAGTTGATGTGATTATCTAGCTACTTTCATTAGTATGTCTCTTTATATGTCTTGTGTAGTTTCAGACCCACAAATAGAATCTCATTATTCATTCTACCGTATTAATTACTATTTACTGTCTGCCTAGGACTGTGCAGGTTGTTTCACATGCACTTTCTCATTTAATCTTTGCAGTTACCATATGTTCAATTTGAATTATTATCCCAACTTGATAGAAATTTAGAGAGGTTAGATGACTTTCTCAAAGTTACATAGCCAGTCAGTCTGATGGTACAGTCATATTCCTAGCTATATTTCATTGTTCAGAAACTGAGTTTTCGGGCCAGGGATTTAGCTCAGTGGTTCTGGCGCCTGTCTTGCAAGTGCAGGGACCCGGGTTCAATCCCCAGTAACCATATATCATACTGGGTGTGGAGACTCATGTCCAGCAATAATCAGCACCACATACCACAGTGCCAGGCGTGTTGGCTCATGTCTGTAATCCCAGCACTTGGTAGGCAGAGGCAGGAGGATTGCTATGATGTGAGTTTGAGGCTGACCTCAGGGCCAGCCTGAACTACAAAGGGAGACCCTGTCTCAAAACAACAACAACAACAAAAAAAGAAAAACTGAGTTTTCATTTAGTGTATAGGACATTTTTTTATACAAATGTACATTTAGAAATATGTTGTCTTCACAGATGCAGAGTGATCTGTCAATGTCCCATAACTTGTTAAGTGAACCTCCAATTATCTTTATATTGTCTCTATAACTCTTGCTAGTGTCACACTGTTCTAATTAATTTTATGGTTTATTTTAATACATAGGATAATTCACAAATTTTTTTCTCTAGCTATTTTTAAATTTCAGTTATTTTAGAATATTAATACATTCTATTTATAATGTTCACCAACATTTTTGTTATGACTTTAACTAGAATTACATTAAATAAGTAAAATTAGTAGAATTTTTATCATCACACTATTAATCAGGATAGATAAATTTTTAGTGCAGACTGGATAAAGCAAATTTTGGATTAATGTCTTAAATTCTGATCTGAAGGACCAGCGACTTAGCTCAGTGGTGCCACTGCCTGCCTTGCAAGCACAAGGTCATGAGTTCCATCCCCAGCACTGACAAAAAAAAGAAAAGAAAAGAAAATTCTGCTCAATACATGTACTTAAAACATTTATTTACATGGCTATTGCTAGACATGAATCATTAATTATGAGTCACTGGCTACTATAGTTCTTGGATTTTTGGATCATGATCCCTTTGAAAAGCATTTGGAAGACATACTCCATCATGTTTCAAAAATGTGTAAATGTAGAACTTTATACATATTTTCTAGGCATTGTGAAACCTCTGAAATGTATTTATAGATTTTAGATTAATAATGCTGGCAGTAAACTGAAGTATATCAAAATAAAGAAGTCTAGTAGCTTAGAAAAGTCTAGTAAATGACAGACTAGACTATTATGTTATTGTGTGCAAAGAGAAATATTTGTGTGATACATAATTGACAGATACTGTACCCATATTGTAGCCCTCAGGAGTTGGAAGCCAACCTGAATTGCATAGTAAGACCTTGTCTCAAAACAAAGAAAAACAATTAATAAAAGAGGACTGGTGGTGTAACTCGGTCCAACAGCCCTGGTTTCAATTTCCAGTGCCTTAAATGAAAAAAATAGTATTAATATAATACTTAAGAATATTAAATTTTCCCAGTGATTGAAATGAAAATAAGAACATTGAGTGACAACTGTGAGAATGTCTAGGCTAAATAAGGTATGATTAGGAAAGCAGTAAGGACTACAAATTGGGCAAGGATTTAGAACATGAACTTTCAGTTCAGTTAGACCTGAATTTGCATCTCAGCTATTTATCAGCTACAGGAATTTAGGCAATTTGCACAGACTCTAATATATTACAGTTTTTATTAACAATTATAATAATAGCTGGATGTAGGGGCACATGACAATAATAAGTTACGAAATGCAACATTTCTAAAGTTAAATGTGGGGCCGGGGAGTTAGCTCAGTGGTTCCGGCACCTGTCTTGCAAGCGCAAGGACTCAGGTTCGTTCCCGGTAACCATATACCATACTGGGCGTGGAGACTCACGCCCAGCAGCAACCAGTACCACATACCGCAGTGCCAGGTGTGGTGGCTCACATTTGTCATCCCAGCACTTGGAGGCAGAGGCAGGAGGATTGCTGTGATGTGAGTTTGAGACTGAGCTCAGGGCCAGCCTGAACCACAAAGCGAGACACTGTCTCAAAAAAACTAAAAAAAAATAAATAAATAAAAATAAAAAGATAAAGTTAAATGTGAAGTTTGAGTAAGAAGAATCAGCAGAAGAGTAAATACTCAAAGTGGGTTTGGATCTGATTTATTTGCAATGAAAAGGTAGTTGTTAAACATAAAACTAGTTCCTGAGGAATGCAAAAATTAGAAGCCTAATTTGAAACTTCACCAAGAAAGATTGTTAGAAACTCAGAACTTTAAAGAAATAGAGGATAGTTACATAGATTGGAGATGAGTATGTGCTTTAATGCAGTGCCCAGGATCACATTGCAAAATTTTATAGATCACTGATACTTAATCTTTCAACAACAGTAGTAACAGCAGGAATGATTTATTTTTTAAGAACTCATCTTGCAAAGAACTGTGCTGAATACTTCATATACACTGTATCTTTTGATGTACACAATCTACAAACAAGTACATATCACCTGCATGTTAATACAGTAGGTCACAGATCGGGTCAGGGATAGACCTGGGATTTTTTTCCCCAGATTTAAGCATTATCCTATTACCTCTTAGGTTAATATATTCAAATTTACAATTTGACCCAGGTTGTTTTTTGTTTTTTTTTTGAGACAAAGTCTTGCTTTGTAGTTCAGGCTGTCCCTGAACTCACTATGTAGCCCAGGCGTGCCTCGAACTCATAGCAGTCCTCCTGTCTTTGCCTCCTGAGTGCTGGGATTACAAGTGAGTCATAACACCTGGCATTGTGGTATGTGGTTACTGGAAATCAGACTTGGGACCTTGTGTTTGCCAGGCAGACACCATAACTGCTGAGCTAAATCCCTGGCCCCTGACCCAGAATTCTTGTTATGTACCTCCATTATACATACAGAGAGTTCATTTTCAAGCCAGGCATTGTGGGGCATGCTGTTGTCTAAGCATTCTGGGATGCTGAGCCCCAGGATCCCAAATTCAAGCCCATCCTGGGCAATGTAATTATTAAATATTTAGTGAGACCCTGTCTCAAAATTTTAAGGGGGATGGGTGCAGATATAGCTCATTGTGAAGGCCAGGAGCTCAGTACCATCACAAGAAAAATTTTTTTCGAAGGGATAAATTGCTACAGTTATCAGAACGGTCCAGTTTGGTGTTAAAGAACTGTGAAATTTGAAAGTAACTTCTGAATGTATCAAAGATTAGTGTTAGGTTCTTATGGTATTAAGTTTAATTAACTGTAACCTTTTATTCTAACCATCAAGATTAATGTATGTACTTAAACACATTTGAGCAGGAGAAAGAAAATTCAGTTAGCTGAGTAAGCATTAAGTCCAATTAAGCATAAATGTTTTCTTTCGTTGTTTGCATATCTTTTTAAAGATAAGGAGTATAACATCTTTTAATTTTTTGGTAAAATTAAAATTTATTTTTCCGTTGTATAAGAAAATAACACCACATGCCAGCCAGTTATATAAGGTTATACAGATAACCTTGTCTAATTGCTGTTTACTTCTGATTTATCTTAAGTAAAACTTGACAACTTTTAGTAAATTTGGGTGTCCCTTTTTGCAGCTGTTAAGTCTTTTGAGGGGATAATTAAGAGAGGACTGGGTACAAAATATTTTACTTCCAGCTGCTGAAAACTAGCTCATAATTTAATTTTTCTACAAAGATTTAAGTGTGCTTTTAAGAATATGTTGAGAATACATTGTTTAATTCTCTTTAATTAAAAATCAAGTGTACCTAAAATGTAATATGCTGACATGGGGGCTTATGAAAAAATGCTTCCCTGATAAGATTTCTATACGTAAAAGGGAACTAGTTAATTTAAAATGAAAGAGAAATACTGAAATTCCTTCACTGGTGATCAGCACTTACTGAGGCCCTTTAGTTTTGTAAAATTGTTTATAGTTTAAAAAGTATTGTATACTTTTCATATGATTTAAATTTCATTCCTTTCCTTATTGTTGGATTAGCTTTCTTTTGTCTATTTTCTTTTTAATTGAAAAAAACCCTAGTGATACCAAATATAAGATAGTCCACTGTTTTCTCCTTCTTTTGTATAATCTTGTTGCGTGTCTCTACATAAGCTGTTCTGGCCACTCATCATAGTAACCAGCTGGGCCATTTCACCTGCTGGAGCCATTAAAGAGGACTCTCTCCCCCTAGATTAATCCCCTCCGACATTAGTTTTTTGCACTGACAACTGGAGCAGGCATTCAGAATTTGCAGGTGGCCAGTGTGACGCACATAATTGCCTACAATTTTAGGCAATGAATAAAAATGGTCTACATTACTTGTCAAAGGTTGTATATGCAGTGCCAAGTGAGATCTATGGGAAGCCTTTTAGGGTTTAAAGAACAGTTAATAGCAAGGCTGCACAGGGCTTTTTTAATCATAATGCATTTGTAATATAGCACTTTGATCTTCTCCTTGTAGGAAATGGTGTTACATTAGCCACTTTTAAACATTTATGAGTGAAATTCAGTTATAGAAGAGTAAAAGTGATTATTCTTAAGCAGAATATGTTAGATTTCATTAAAAGTTTTCGGCTTGCCCCTTCCTTGTTAAAATCTGTGGGAAGTCCTATTCCTGGAGGGTTTCAAATCAGGATCTAAGGATACAGGCCTTTTCCCTTATTTTTTTGTTGGTAACAGCAAGATTTAGAAAGAAAGTATACTGAATATTAAGATTTATACAAGGAGACATTTGTTAGAGAATAACTAATTATGTCATTGTAAAACATATTGATGAAAATCCAAGACATATATAATAAGAATAGCAATTTTATATTAAAATAAATATTGAGAAGAACATTATTTAAAGCATATCTGTAACTTATCTTTTACCCCCTCCCCCAAAAAACCAACAACAACAAAAAGCCACAGATGACTCTCAAATGTGCTTCTTCTGGGAGAGCTAAGTTTGACCTTTAGACCTGAGAGCCTTTTATTAACACCTGCCTGTAAGGAGAACCTTGCCACACGCAGCTTTTAGATTCAGAACCACAAAACTGATGAGGAAAGGCTTGAAGGGTTCAGTTTGTGTCACTTGCTGTTTGCCGTTTCCATTTCACAGATGATTAATCTTTCTGTGAAGAAAGGCCAGAGAAACAAAGCACATTGGGCTCTTCCTGCAGTTACTCCTTCTGAATGCACACTAGCTGGCTAACTAAAAGGCCTTTAGATTTCCAGCAGAGAGAGATGTTCTGAAAGTGAATGCAGCTGGTTGGAGGTCACCAGTGCAGGGCTCTTGCCATTGTGTAATGGAGGCTTTGGCAGGTTGGGTGGGGGAGCTGCGGGAGAAATGGGCAGGGAGAAGGTGTTGGCAAAAATTAATTCAGAAGAAAGGGTCTTTGGTCAGTTGATTTAATATTTAGAAGATAAATCATCAGTAATAGACTCAATTTTGTCTATTTTGTTTTTCTTTTTAAGGAAAAGAAAATATAATTTAGTTTGTCTCCAATATACTCTTCCCTCATTTCCTAGTACTATGTTTATCTTGCATGTGACATCATTAGGTGATACTGAAATATTAACACTTATGTTTGTCTATGATGTGATCGAGTTGTCTTGAAATTTTTCAAATTGTTACTGTTCTGCTAATATCTTAATTTTACATATTAAAATTTTAATGCCTCATTATTGTTTCATTGGTATTTTTAATGAGATACTGAAAATAATTATTTGTATGACTTAGTTCCCCTTTCATTAAAAATTATTTTTATACTTAGGATTTGAAAACTTCTAGTATTTATTATCTAAATGCTTAGTATTCATCTTGAATTCACTTTTCTTTTTTTCAATCATAAAGGACATAATGTGCAAAGTCAAATCCTGGGTTATGGATCAAAAGAAACCTGTTCGCTTCTATCATGATTGGAATGATAAAGAGGTAAGCTATAAATATCATGCTATTACTGCTTTGCTTTGACTTCTTAGAGAACAAATTAGAGTTGTCATCATCTTATACTTATCAATATATGTACTTTTATTTCTGCCAGTAGTTGCTTATTACAGGCTTGTTAATTTTTTTCTTTCGTCCTTTAGTTTGATATTTCTTAACAGCTAATCTTTTGGAAACAAGAATTATAAAAGTGAAAGTGCCTGCGTGTTTTAAAGAAAATGTCCTTTCAGATTTTTCAGTGATTTATTTTCTCAACTTTAAAAGGAACTATTTCCCTATCTTCTGCTTAGATTGAAGTGTTGAATAAACACTTATTTTTGACTTCGAAACCAATGGTCTACTTGGTTAATCTTTCTGAAAAAGACTACATAAGAAAGAAAAACAAGTGGTAAGTTTTTTCTCTTCGTGTATATCCAGATACATGTTTGTACATCCACAAACACCCATGTATATGCATTTATTGATTTTTAATACCTTTTCCTTATGGAAAGTTTAAAAATGGATGAGAAAGCTTTGCCTGATGTTACCTTGAAAAATTAGTTTTCTAATTGATTTACATTGAGAGAGCTTTTTAAACTAGGTCAATTAGGTACTTTTAAATTGTACATATTTACTCATCAGATACTTTTATTAGACTTTTTTAGTTCTATTGTTAAATGAGAATAAATGTATTTGGAGCAGTAACACTCTTTAAGAGAGGAACTTCTGTGTGTTGGCATTATAAGTGACTTTAAAATATCCACTTGGGTTTTAAATTGGACATAAATTTTAAAATCCTGATAGAATAATTTAAAAAAAGAAAAAAAGTGATGGAAATTCCTGTTTCAAATACTTTAAAATGCACTGAGGTAAAAACATGATATATTTGTCATTTTTGATGTGGAACCAAAATGTGTAAGATTTATTATTTTTTTTCTTCCTTAAAAATTCCCCCAAATAATATGTACACATGGGCATGAACACATTTGGCATAGTGCTTATTTTGCCTTGCCTCACTGGCCCCTCAGCATTTTTCGCTATTGAGTCATAGAAACATATCAGAACTACCCAAAGCAAAATATCTGAATTCTCCTAAAATATATTGTGAGTTTCTCCCTGTACTTCATTAAGTACTTAGATGCACATGGTTTCAATTTTCCATTAAAAATTCTCATTTCCATATGATATCAAAGAGTGAGAAGGCTTTAAACTGAAAAATAAACATTCATAGACTAGAAGCCAAAACAATAATTAATGTCAGATGGTTAACTCCAATAAATCATTAGAATAAATTCTGTGAAATTACTGCAACTAAAAATGCCCTGTTGATATTACTATAAGACATTTTGTGTTCCTGATAGGGAGCTGAATTTAACCTCTTTATAGGTTGTGTTCTAGAAGGCATAAATTTAACACATAAATGTAGTTCAAACTGGCCAGTGTCTTACAGCAAATAATCAACTTTAAAATAATCAGCTCTGTCTTGTTTCAGATTCTTATAAATTTGATGATTAGTGTGTTAGAAACTATTACGTTTAGGAAGGAAATTTTAAATTTATTATTTGACCTCAGTTAATAAATCTTCTCATGGTATGATGAATGGTAAGGTTACCTGAGGCTGGGTGAAACAATACAGACATCAAAGTTTTACATGAAAAGGGATGAGTCAGTTTCCTTGCCCAAAGGGGATTCTCACACCTGTATTTGGATGATTACAGGTAGAACTCCCTGGCTCTAATTGTATAGTAAATACCATTTCCCAGACCCTAATGGTAGACAGACTGCTTAGGAGACGCCAGTCTGTGATTTAGCTGTCGCCAGACATCCCATGTTTTTTGTGAGACCAGTTGTGATGATGATATGGTTATAGCCAATTGAAACTAAGCTCTCATCTAAGTAACAAATTTTAATTTATAACATTGTAGAGGTATAAATGATTCCATTTACAAACTAAGTTTTAGTAGGTTTTATGTATAACTAATGATCTGATTTGAGGTTGGGGTATTTGTGTTGGTGGGGGGGGGCAGATCTTGTGGAAGTTAGTGTAATTGTAGCTGAAAGATCAAAGACTGGGTAACTGAGTGATGTTCCAGAAGAGAATTTACCACATAGCCATTTTCTGTACAGTTTCTGCCGCCTGCTGTTCCTATTTTCCCTCAAGCTAGCCATTGACTACCCCCTGTGCATCCCTGCTCGTAAAAAATGATTGAGGAAGTATTTGTCATGTATTTATGAGTGGGAAACACTGTGTGATAGGGAATGGCATCTACTGGAGCCAGAAAGATTGCCATTTTCCTTTCATTCAGCTACTCTGCTACAGCTTTAAATCCTCTGTTTATGCAACATAGTCTTTGTATTAAAGTGCAGAATAAGTTTTTATTATGAAGGATATGAACACCGGGTTTTCATAGGTTACAATTCATTTTTAACTACTAAATCCATTTAATTGTGTTGGCATCTTGTTTTTTGGTAATGTTTATGTTGAGCTCCACTTGCCTTAGTTTCTCTTTTAGAAAAAGAAAACTTCTCATTTGTTAAGTTAACATGTAAATGCTGCTATAGCAAATTAAGACTGATGCAGGAAGCAGTAATATGTTCCTGAATCTTTTGGATCTAAGAAGCTATTTTAAATGGTCAGGAAAGAACATAGGAAATATCAAAAGTAATGAACATTTTAGTTATTAAAGTTCACTTCAACTTTAAATGATTACATGTTATATTTCAATTTTAGAAAAAAGGAAGCATTTTGAATGATAGCTGTTGTGTTACTGAGTGGGTGTATGGATCTTTTGAAAGATATAAAACTGGACTGATCCAAGCATCTGCTCGCTGGTTTTAACAAGTTTGAACTCATTGTTTTGTTGATTTACTATGAAGACCTTATCCCTGACGTGAAGCTGATGTGGCAGCTAGGTTGGTTTTAGTTGTGTTACGATCAGATGACAATAATCAAGATGTTGTAAGAGAATCCACAGAAATTTTTTTTAAGTGGTACACACTTCTCTTTCTGGATTCAATAGAACTATATGCAAGTTTTTAGTAGGTCTAATAACTTTTGAACCTTCATGTTTTCATTTTCTAAACATAAATCAGTTGTTGCTTGTAACCAAGATGATACTATATGCAACATTAATTTTCATTTGAAGTTGCCTACTGAGTCACGGTGTCAGGCAGGTACAGGACATTCAAACTGTCAAACCATTGCTTAATTAGAGGTTTGAATTTCCATCTTTGCACTTTTGCTGCCCTGTTAGTACAGTCGCATGTGCCATCCAATTATGAAATCAGTAGGACAAACTAATTTTCAACATTTTTTACACCTCAAAGTCACCAATTATATTTTAATCCTTTGTTCTCTTGTCCCGACTTTTCCTGAAACTGTTGTTAAAGGATAGTTATGTTTTATTATTCATTTACTTATACTACGTATCCATGTTCACCTGGAAAATTAACTAAAATTTAAGACAATCTTCCTCAGTATCTTAACACGTCAGTGTATACATGTGTGTATATTATATACATTCATGTGTGTATTCCCTGCTGGGCTTCTAGTCACTTACTATTACCTTTTCATTAATTTTACATGAGTCATTCATTGTAGGTTATAACATTGATTTAAGATAGGTAGAAAGATATTTGGAAAATCATTTAAGCTTTTGTATCATCAAGGGAAATGCAAGTTCACTAAATAAATTTTAAATGCAGAAAGGTTTTAGCTAGGTATACTGGTGCACAACTATGACCCCAGCTCTGGGAGAGACTGAGGCAAGAGGATTGTAAGTGGAAGCCCAGTATTGACGGTTTAACAATGTAACAAGACTTTGTCTCAGAATAAAAATTTAAAAGGCTGGAGATAGAGCTCAATGTAAAGACCCTTGGTTTGATCCCCATTACTATTTTGAAAAGTTTTATTATTAATTTCCATTTTACTATGTTCAGTCTTTCTGATTTTATTACCTTTCTACATAATTTGTATATAACAACTAAAAATAATTTGAGGATACATTGTATGCCTGATTGAGGTGAAAATCATGATATAGATCATGATTTCTTGAACTTTTTTCAAATGTACTTAAAAATTTGGTTATATTTTTTAACTGTAATATTTGTGAATTTTTTTCTTGGTTTCATTAAATAGTCTTTGATTACTCTGAGCAATTTCATATTCTTAGCACAAAATACTAGTGTACTAGTACACTTCTGACTTCACAGTATGAGAAAGATAAATACAGGAGGAAGCATATGCTGTTGATCTAAAGAGTGTGTGTGTGTGTGAGAGAGAGAGAGACTTGCAGTGGCCTGTTTGCATCTTGCCCAACACTGTTTATAGTCAGTGATTTTTATTTGCAAGATAGTTTATTCAGTTTAAGAAAGTAGGGGCTGGGGATTTAGCTCAGTGGTTCTGGTGACTGCCTTCCAAGCACAAGGGCCTGGGTTCGATCCCCGGTAACCACATTCCACAGTGCCAAGTCGCATGGTGGCTCACACCTAAAATCCCATCATTTGGGAGGCAGAGGCAGGAAGATTGCTGAGTTCGAGCAGCCTGAACTACAAAGTGAGACCCTGTCTCAAAAAACTAAAAAAAAAAAAAAAAAAGACATTTGTGAATATTAATTATAATCTTCATTACCACCATCTGCTGCTGTACTGATTTGTGAATAATATGACTTATCAAATGTCAAGACTTGCATCATTTTTTAACTAGATGCAGAATTTCACTCAGATAAACAGGAAAATTATATTAATTTTTTTTAATCTTCAAGACATTAAAAGATTTTTTAAAAATAAGTATTTCCTGGGCCAGGGATTTAGCTCAGTGGTTCCGGTACCTGTCTTGCAAGCCCAGGGGCCTGGGATTGATCCCCAGTAACCACATACAATACTGGCCATGGAGACTCATGCCCAGCAGCAATCGGTACCACATACCACAGTGCTGGGCATGGTGGCTCACACCTGTAATCCCAGCACACAGGAGGAAGAGGCAGGAGGATTGCTGTGAATTTAAGGCTGAACTCAGTCAGGGTCAGCCTGAACTACAAAGTGAGACCCTATCTCAAAAAAAAAAAAAAAGGATTTCCTCATATCCTGTAATGTAAAATTAAAGATATATTCTACATAAATACACATACGTTTATGATCTAGAACATGAAAGGCAAAGTATGGTTTGTAACTATACAGTTACTCAAATCGCACATAATTTATGTACACAAAGAATTTCTCTGACTCCCTAACTCTTACTAGCATTTGTGGATATTGAAGGACAAAGATCTTAAAATTATATACTAGAGATTAGGAACCATTGGATCAGATTTCATTTCTAAAACTATGAATTGGGATGAACTATACTCAAGAAATGGGAGTTTTGACTACCAGTTAGTGGAAAGTTGAGGGGAATTTTGAAGTTCAATGTGGAGACTGCTATAAGAATAGGAGAGTCGAAGCAGCATCTTGAACATTGGAGCCCTATAGCAGTGTGCAGTGTGCAGGATCTGGAGACAGGTTTGCCTAGCAGCAGGATGTGGGGAAGGATAGGAGAAGGAACTAATGTGAGCAATATCAGAGTTTTGACTAATATACTCTGCTTGTGCAAAAGGGAGAGTATTATTTTCTCCCATGCTACCTGTTCCCTAGACATAAGACCTGCCTATGAAGTTAATGTGGGGTTCTTTTGTTTGTTTGTTGTTTTTGGTACCGGAGATCAACTCAAGACCTTGTGCCTGTGAGGCAGGCACTGGAACCACTGAGATAAATCCTCATCCCTATAAGTTAATGTTGTCGTTCACCTACTCGATGAGCTAGACTTTTCGAAGGCTAGCTCATCACCAGAATGCTTGGTACTTGTAATAACATTGTTTCTATAAGAAAAATTAAGAAATAGAACATGTGTTCTGTTTGTAAATTAGGAAGTCATCAAGAAGTTGGACTTATTAATAATATGTCTTTGAAATTTAAAATACTAGCACAGTGTTCTTTATTTGCCACTCACTAGCTCTTTGACTTTGGGCAAATTATTTAGCATTTTATATAGAAAGCAGTTCATTAATACTGTCTAAATAAAATGGTGTCCTATATAAATAATATATCCTAAATTTACTTATCATAGTTCAAGAAAAGAATTCTGTAGCAAAGAATAGGATTATTTAAACTTAGGGATGCATATTGTGGATACATGTCTTGTTTTCTCTTTCTATTATATGAATTAAGAATTCAAATATATGGCATGTATAATACAGCAGTGAGACTGTCTTAATATCACTGCCAATTTCTTTTTTTGAGACAGGGCCTCACTTTGTAGTTCAGGCTGAGCTCAGCCTCAAACTCACATCACAGCAATCCTCCTGCCTCTGCCTCCTGTATGCTGGGATTACAGGCGTGAGCCACCATGCCCGGCACTGTGGTATGTGGTACTGGTTGCTGCTGGGCATGAGTCTCCACACCTAGTATTGTTATGTGATTACCGGGGATCGAACCCGGGTCCTTGTACTTGCAAGACAGGCGCTGGAACCACTGAGCTAAATCCCCAGCCACACTGCCAATTTCTGTATGTTCCCATCTCTATCTGGCTTTCAATGCAGATGTTGTAATTTAACCATTTGCACCTTAGATGATTTTATTCTCACCTATTGGCTTTTATTAGGTAAACTATTTGTCACAGTTGTATCATTATCATTATTATTATTATTATTGATTTATTACTATTATTATTATTATTATTATTATTATTGAGCTAGGTCTCACTGTGAAGTTCAGACTGGCCTTAAATTCACTATGTAGCCTATGCTGTCCTCAAACCTGTGGCAATCCTCCTGCATCAGCCTCCCAAGTGCTGAGATTACAAGCGTATGCCACCACTCCTAGATTGGAGTTTATTTTGATTTATTTATTTTTGAGACAGGTTCTCACTTTTTAGTTCAGGCTGGTCCTGAGCTCAGCCTCCAACTCACATCACAGCAATCTTCCTGCCTCTGCCTCCTAAGTGCTGGGATTACAGGCGTGAGCCACCACGCCTGGCACTGTGGTATGTGGTACTGATTGCTGCTGGGCGTTGAGTCTCCACACCCAATATTATATGTAGTTACTGGGTGATGGAACCCCGGCCCTGGCACTTGCAAGACAAGTGCCCGAACCACTGAGCTAAATCCCTGGCCCTTGATCTTTTTAAAAATACGAAGCCATACCAAACCTTTTTAAAAATACCAAACATATAAATTATTATATGTTTGTTAAAAACAGTTCTTCATTGCCATGGTGAAAATAAACAGAGAAATGAGGGAGTGCCATGAAATGGAACAATGTCAGATAATTTGTAGGTTAATGTTGGGCTAGTAGTATCCAGTGGCAGTCAGTATTTACTGAACGTTTAACTATATGCCAGCTATATTTTAAGATTGGCAACAACCTTATAAAGTATCACATTTTGAGGAGAGGGAAACTAAATGCAAGAAAGATTAAGAAGTTGTCCAAAATTAATAGCCTTTTAGTAGTATCAGGATTGAAACCTAAACAATTCATACATAGGATTCATATCCTTTACGGCTGTGCCATCATATCCCAGCTTTGGGGCATTGGTGATGTTAAACAGTGTACAAGCCCTGAGAAATATGTTCTGTACTAGTCATATTCCTTATGACTGTAAAATTTTGTTTTATAAATAAAGTTTTATTATTTATATACTATATTATTATCAATGTATTATACTATTGATGCTATATTGGTAATATATTAATTGCATAACATTGATAATATATTATTCATGTACCATATTATTTATGTACTATAAAATTTGAGATTAAAAGTTCATTATGACATAATTAGAGAATGCTAGCAGAAGACAATGTAAAATTATATTCACAAAGTGAGACCCTGTCTCAAAAAAAAAAAAAAATTCCCAGTTACTGAAATGTAAAAAGAAATAGAGTAAGTGAATATGTGGTGAAAGCAAACACAACTGGGGGTGGAGTGTGGCTCAGTGGTAGGTCACTTGACTAGCGTACTTATCACTGAAAATTATTATCACTGAAAACTACTTTTAAAATTAGTGGCCCTTTGCAAAGGCAATAATTAAACTAGCTCTTTTGCACACTTAATATATAAAATAAATATATTTTTTGATAGTCCTGGGGATTAAACCCAGGACCTTGCTTATTCTAGGCAAGTGCTCTACCACTGAATATATCCCTATCTTCTAGTTTAAATATATTTCATGTGGAAAATATATGTGGATTTTTTAAAGATAACTTTCTTTCTGTTTGTGTTTGTTTACTCTGTTGTTTACCCGTGCTCACTGAGGTCAAACCCAGTGAGTACGCTAGTCAAGTGACCTACCACTGAGCCACACTCCATCCCCAGTTGTGTTTCTTTTAACCACATATTCATTTACTCTATTTCTTTTTGCATTTCAGTAACTGGAATTTGTTTGTTTGTTTGTTTGTTTGTTTGTTTTGAAACAGGGTCTCAGTTTGTAGTTCAAGCTGGCTCTGAGTTCACTATGTAGCCCAAGCAAGCCTGGAACTCACAGCAATCCTCCTGCCTCTGCCTCCCTCCCAAGTGCTGAAATTACAGGTGTGAACCACCACACCTGGCACTGTAGTATGTGGTTACTGAGGATCGAACCAGGGCCTTTGCTCTTGCAAGGCAGGTGCCAGAACTACTGAGCTAAACCCTGGCCCAAGGGATTTGTTTTAAGAACTACTTTAGGAGTAAGAAGTATGTGTGTGTACATATTTCCTTTTTAGCTAACATACAAATGGATAATTTGTGTAATGTTCTGGTTAATCACTAGCTTAGTGCATAGCAGTATAATGGAGAGAACATTGAATGCATATATGTGTGAAGTGTTAAGGGAAAAAAAGGCCTGGCATTTGTTCAATACTCATTGTTTGCTAGACTTGAGGGGGTAAATATGTTCCATCACTTGATTTCTTATAACAGTTGGAAGGAAAATTCCTAGCCATTTAATAAGGATAACCTACCATTTAGAAAACCCAGTTAGATGTTTTAAAGAATTCTTTTAGCTCAAACTCATGAGAGAAAAAATAAAAACTTTTTTTTTTTTGGCATTTATGGCATGCTTTCATTCATCAAAAAGCACACAAAGAGTTTTCTATGTTGTTTATATGCAAGAGAAAATTATACAGAAATCTATACTGAGAATAAATTATTGCAATGTTTTATATAAGCGTAACTCAGTATAGTCTGGTTGGTTTGTGTATCCTTGGAATTTTCACCTGCTAAAATAATGCTTTTCTAAGGAATTAAGACAGTTAAAATATTTTCCATATAGTGAATGAAATTATTTTGTGGCAGAAATAAGTTTGTTGGGCCTGAGGTATCATTTTATTTAGTTTTTATAATTCTATGAGAAAAGAATATTTATACGTATAAACATAGATCAGTAGTTGGCTAGTGCC
This sequence comes from Petromus typicus, assembly GCA_004026965.1. Taxonomy (NCBI): domain Eukaryota; kingdom Metazoa; phylum Chordata; class Mammalia; order Rodentia; family Petromuridae; genus Petromus; species Petromus typicus. The sequence goes on along the minus strand of PVIR01025072.1, from coordinate 5,427 downwards.
TGATACTTGTATTTTCCTGATAAATTATCTTAACTAACTGAAGTCTTTGCTTTCTTTTATAGCTATATCTTACAATTTTGTAGACACTAAAGATATTGAAATGGAACAGCAGACCTTAGAAATATCTTGGCTGTGTTTCTTTCTTTTTTTATTAATAAAGACATGTTCCTAAATGTTTCCAACTCTGTCCAGTCTTGGTCCTCTAGGCTTGCTTGTCACATCTGCATCTGCATTGTAATCCTATATAGGACTAAGAAAATCTCTTCATACATAAATGATTAATAAATACATGTTATATAAAACTTGTAAAATCAATGGTTCGTAAGACTATTTTAGACTAGACAAATGAAACAGAAATGTATTGAAATGCATTTGTTATATGAGTGGCTTTTTCCTGAGCTTTATTTTAAGAAATTATACAAAATAGTTCATGTAGCCTGTTTTTGCATCATAGAACTTACTCTGCTTCAAGCCAAATCTGAGAAACAAATCAAGAGAGAGAATATGAGGACTATAAACCATTTGTTTCACTTACTGTATTCAGAAGTAACCATCTTTTAAAGGTTAATAAGATGTGTTGTTAAAGCCATATCTGAAGTTTTTCAAGTAAGATTAAATAATTACATTTGTACAGTTACACAGTACATGATTACATTGTATGATGGGACATTATTTTAAACCTATTATTAAGCAAAATAAGTTTTAATAGCCAAATATGTGTTTTAATGTGAGCTATTTCTTAAGCATTTGGAATATAAAGCTTCAAGATCACTGAATTAAATTGGGTAGTTCTGTGAGCTTTGTAGTCTTAGAAAGCTGAAACAAAAGAAAAAGTAATGCCTATTAGGTAGTCTGAGCTATATGCAGAAGGTTTAAGAGTGTGGTTTTGCTAATAATACCTGCTTTCTTACAGTGTACCACTTAGGGAATTTTTGAGATATGAAATATTTAATAGTTATGCATTTGCTCTTTTATACTTTATTTCAGTGCCCTGTTGACATCAAGGTTACTGATTGTTGTATTAGTAGTTCCTGGCAAATAGAAATTGTTTGATATTCTAAGCCATTTCTGACAGAAGATATAAAGTTTTGACAAACACATATGGCACAGCAAGTGTCCAATTCTAAAGAGCAAAATAAATGCAAACCACCATTATGGCGAACACAAACAGCCTGAAAGCAAGTTATCAGTAAGCAAATAATTGTTGAACTGTTATGAATGGAATAGGATGTTGAAATAGGGCATGATTGGCTGATGTTACATATGTCCTTGATTACTTTCCTTGTGCTTTTATCCTAATAAGTGACATTCTTTGTATTCCCTTGGATGGCTAGACAGTCTGACACTGAAGAAGAATAAATATTGCATGTGGTACACATTAAGCTGTCATCCAAGACAGCATTTATAAAAAGTAACTGGAAAAATTCATAAGAAATGCTGCAGTGTTACAGTTTCCTGGCTCCAGTCATAATTGTCAAAGTTCTTGACACATTCAGTTTTTCAGAAATGATGTAGGTTTATAGTGGCATGGTGTGTGAATAATTATTATGGATTTGTGTTCTCATATTGGATTAGGATGTTAATGTTAGTTACCAAAATGTTATATTTTATAATTTTTATTTTAAAAAATGTCTCTACATTGTTAATAGTGACATATCTTCCAATTTAGAAACTTCCATTAAAAGGATGCAAATAAATCATGTATTTAAGACAATGAACAGGAGTTTTTAAATGCTTACTTTATCTTTAATCTGTTGAAAATATTCCTTGCTTGTGTTTAATGCGAGAAAACAACTTTGAAAATAAGGGTTTTTATTTTTCTTCTCCAGCAGCATTGGAAAGCCTTCAAACAGTACATATGAATACTATTTCACAAATATTTCAAAAAGACAAATCACTACTTGATGTATCATTTTAAAATGGTATATGCTTTTATTTACATACTTTTGTTCTTTTAATATAGTTTTTTGAGACAGGGCAGTATTTTATTTGTACCTACCAGTCACTATTTTTTTTTTTCTTAAAATTTTCTTTCATAGGAAGGTAGGTAGATAATTTGAAAAGGCATAATATTGCACTACAATAAGCATACCTAAATAAAGAGCCAAATTATAACCATAAATTTGGAGAGCATTTATAATCTACTCTTTCTCGAAACTATTTATCCTTTTCATCCTATGTGGCATGTAAAATATCCAAAGGATGCTGAATGAAAAAAAATTTTAAATGTATTTCTGTAGTCTGACACAATTGTCCTCAGCCATTTAAAATTAATAATTAGTATTCTCATTCTGTAATCTAATCGAGTATACTGTTTAATATTGGCTGACAACTGAGAAAATTTAATTTATATATCAGAATGACTTAGAGTCCAATATGATTGTGAAAATAACATGACAGTGTTGAGCTCTAAATTCTCAACCTCTATTTTGGCAAGATGAGAGGTTAGTCAAACTTTCAGTGATAACTACATTTTCTATTAGTTTTATATTTATGATACTAATTCGGTTTTACGTTTTTAGGATACTATGTTTACTTTGAAATCTAAACCATTTGAATTCAAGAAACTTTTCTCCAAGTATAACACTACTCAAACGTTACCTATAGCTTTTAACTCTCTAGTCCACTACAGAGCACAAAATATTTGCCCAACTGGTAAATTGAACTGTAAGTCCCACTGTGGGAAATTGCTTTGCTGTGCACCAAACAGCAGTTATCTTAGTAATTGTACCTGAATTCTTTGTGGCTAATAGAGCATGGACGTCCATTTTACAAGCAGAAAATTATTTGTCTTAAATACTTTTAATTAGAAAGCTCCCAAAAAAGTGAATAAACGGGCTATAGTAAGACATTAAACTGCATCATTTCTAATTGTTAGTACTGAGAAGTGAAATTCTTTTTCCTTTTGGTGTAAAACCATACATACCCGACATTTCACATTCTAAACTGGAGCTCCCAACAAGGAGCTTATCAGAGCAAATTGTCTAGTCCATCCCCTTCCTCACTCAAAACCTAATGACCCTTTATCATCATGGTTTAGATTGCTGGACACAGATGTGAGAAAATACAAGTAATCTACAGGTAACTACAGTAGCTGCACTGATGTTCTCAGAGAACTGACTGCTGGGAAGATAAAGAGCTTCCCACAGAGTCTGTGACTTTCCGGCAGCAAAGCACATCATGAGCTCATACATGAAGTTTTATTTGCTGAAGATTCACAATAAGATGCATTAGAACATTCAGCAGGGACTCTTTTTAGATGAGCATAGAAATTCTGGAGGGTTGTTAGTTGATGCACCAGTGCATAGCATCACATTGAAATAAAGTTCAATATTAATTCTTATACAGTCAAGAAGGATTATGACCACAATACATTATAATGACTTATTTGTATTTATATAATCTGCTGCAGACAGTAATCACTTCTTGCTGATGAGAGATTAGTTATGCTTTTTAATGTGAAAGCAGAATAGCAGTTTGTCAAACTTTAGTTCTCAATTGCATTTCAAAGGACTTGTTTATGGCCAGGTGCTCTGCTTTTGTTAGCTGCTTAGTTTGTGATCAGTGAGGTAAACTCATTTATAGATTTGCATGCAATTGAGTAATTTACCATGAAAGGGATGATAGTTTTGGATAAAGGTACTGCACCTGTAGTTTAAGTTTTATAATTGTTTGTCTATTATTTTCACCATCATAGTTTAATATTGCCTTAAAAAACTACAATATAAAATGTATTAGTCTTTTTTATATCTGAGATGTATTGTTTTTCATTAATGAATTTGGTTTAGGTTTTCTAGATTGGGGTGAATCATTATGGATAGACTGCCTGAACTTCAGGTGTGCATTTCTTTAAAAAAAAAAAAAATCATTTGCTAATCATATTTTTCTAAAAACTAATTAATTTTGTTTCTGTAAAAACTATAACTACTAGATTAGAAATAGTCATATTACTTTCATATGTCAAAATAAATTAGCATCCTTAAATCATCTTTAGAAATTAGTTTTAATAGCTGAAATATAATATTCAACAACCAGTATTAGTTAAGCATTGACAACCAATAAAAAGAGGTAGTGGGGTGGTTGTATGTTTTATATGCCTAGTTTAATTGTTTGTCTTTATGAAAAATATTGCAGTTATTAAGAAAATTAGAGGGCCAGGGATTTGGCTCACTGGTTCCGGCGCCTGTCTTGAAAGTGCAAAGGCTCAGGTTCGATCCCCAATAACACATACAATACTGGGCATGGAGACTCACGCCCAGCAGCAATCAGTACCACATACCACAGTGCCGGGCGTGGTGGCTCACGCCTGTAATCCCAGCACTCGGGAGGCAGAGGCAGGATGATTGCTGTGATGTGAGTTTGAGGCTGAGCTCAGGGCCAGCCTGAACTACAAAGCGAGACCCTGTCTCAAAAAAAAAAAGAAAATTAGAGAAGATACTGGTTAAATTTAATATTAAAATTTTAGTAGAGTATGACCCGAAAGCAAAGTAAATGTCTTGTCAGAAGAGACAGATTTTTCTATAGTTACTACTGATCATTAGAATCTCTATTATTCTTTGGCTAGCTTTAGTATCACGCTTTGAAGAGATTTTTAGCAGTACAGATTTTTAATTTATCCTCATATATTTTAAGTGTTCACAGTGCTTGACATAGAGCATTCAAAAAACAGAACATTGAAGAATTGTCTGAAGCAGTATTATGCATTAATTCTGTTTTACGTTTGTTATAAGATCTAAAGAAAAAACTATATTTGTTTTCATTTAGCAGCAAATAGGAAACACAGAACTCAAAATTCTACAAAGTACATTTTCTTACTCTGTTCGTGTTTAAAAGGAAAGAAACCAGAGGAGCATGTGCAGTATAAGATTGCTTTGCATTTTTGTTTTTACATCACCAGATTAAGTATAATGAAACCCATCTGCAAAATGTAGGAACTACTCGTTGGCTTTTGTTAAGGACTATAGTATGGTTTTTCTTCTACAGTTTTTCAGCAAGATGTACATAAAATTAAAAAACCTTGTCTGTTATAAAGTTTTGTTTGAGCTTTTTATACTGAGTGATTAGCAGAAATAATGACCCTGTCAGGCTTAATCACATTAAAATGTGGTTAACATCATTTAATTTTTTCCACTTAATATGCAAAAATTTCCAGTAGATTTGCAGTGAAGGCCATTGAAATTCCATTAGAACAAGAATAAAAATTTCAGGCATCATTTATTCAGCAAAAGGATAAAGGTCTCCATTGAGAACTGCTGAATCTTTCTGTTAGAGACACTATGAATCATTACATTGAACTTTACCTTACATTTTGTTAGACCTGTGTCTGGCTTTTCAAGTGGTTGGAAATCATGTTTCTCCTCTTTTCATAAGGATAAATAAACTAGAACTTATATAACTATCTTATAAATATATCAAAAATTATTTAAG
>PVIR01025071.1:0-25290 GCA_004026965.1 Petromus typicus | reverse complement strand
AGATAGCTTTTATTAGTTTGAGATACAGACCATCTATTCTGATCTTCTGTAGAGTTTTGTATATAAATGGGTGTGGTACTTTGTCAAACACTTTTTCTGCATCACTTGAGATGATCAAATGATTTTTGTCCTTAAGCCTGCTAATATATTGTATAACATTGATTGATTTACGTATGTTGAACCATCCTTGCATCACTTGCATGAATCCAGCTTAGTCAGGGTGTATAATCTTTTTGATAATTCTCTGTATTGTATTTTCCAGGATCTTATTGAGGAATTTTGCATCGATATTCATTAGAGATATTGGCCTGTAGTTCTCTTTTTAGTTGGGTCTTTCTGCTTTTGGAATCAGAGTAATGGTTGCTTCCAGGAATGAGTTTGGGAGTACTGCTTCCCTTTCAATATCATTGAAGAGTTTCAGAAGTAGAGGCACTAGCTCTTCTTTAAAAGTTTTATAGAATTCAGCAGTAAAGCCATCAGGTCCAGGGCTTTTCTTTGTTGGCAAATTTTTAATAACATTTTCAATTCCACAGATTGTTATTGGGACATTTAACATTTCTATATCTTCTTTATTCAGCTTTGGGAGTTCATATATGTCTAAAAATCTATCCATTTTTTCTACATTTTCCATTTTATTGAAGTATAAATTTCAAAGTAGGTGTTTATTATCCTCTGGACTTCCTCTGGGTTAGTAGTAATTTCTCTGTTCTCATTCCTAATAGCATAGATATGATCATTTTCCTTCCTTTGTTTAATACGGTTGGCTAAGAGTCTATCAGTTTTGTTTATCCTCTCAAAGAAGCAACTTTTTGATTCATTGATCTTTTTGAACCATTCTCTTGGTTTCTACTGCATTAAATTCTGCCCTGATCCTTATAAGTTCTTGCCTAGTGTGTGCTTTGGGTTTCTTTTGCTCCTCTCTTTGTAGTTGCTCCTCTCTTTCTAGTCTAGACTTCCTCAGCATTAAATAAATCATTAAATTGTTTATTTGAGCTTGCTCTGTTTTCTGCTTGTAGGCTTTCACTGCTATGAATTTTCCTCATAGAACTGCTTTAATTGTGTCCCATAAATTTCTATATGTTGAACTGGGGTTATCGTTTAGTTGTAAGGACTGCTCAATTTCTTCTCTAATTTCTTCTGTGACCCATTGGTTGGGCAACAGAATGTTGTTCAGTTTCCATGTGTTTGTGAAGATCCTGGGCTTTCCTTTGCTATTCAGCTCCAATTGCAGGGCACTATGGTCCAACAGTATACAAGGGATAACTTCAGTTCCTTTATATTTGCTTAAACCTGTTCCATGAATGAGCATATGGTCGATTTTGGAGAATGATCCATGAGCACTTGAGAAGAATGTAAATTCTGACTTTGTGGGGTTAAATACTCTGTAGGCATCTATTAAGTGCATTTGCTGAAGAGTCTGGTTGAGCTAAAGGATTTCCTTAGTGACTTTTTCTCTAGACAATCTGTCTCTTTGTGAAAGTGGGGTATTGAGGTCCCCTACTATTATTGTATTGGAGTTTATCTGGTTTTTCAAGTCCGTTAATATTTGTTTTATATAGTTGGGTGCATTAGAATTTGGAGCATAGTTATTTAAGGCTGTGATTTCTGTCTCTTGGATTTTTCCCCGAACTAAAAGATAGTGTCCATCTTTATCTCTCTTTATCAGCTTTGGCTTGAAGTCTATTTTGTCTGCAAATAAAATCACCACTCCTGCTTTCTTGCTGTTCCCAGTCGCATGGAGTATTGTTTTCCATCCCTTTACTTTTAGTCCATGGGTTTCTTTTTGAATTGGTTGTGTTTCTTGTATGCAGCAGATTGTAGGATCTTGCTTTTTGATCCACTCTGCCAGTCTGTGACTCTTAATTGGCGCGTTGAGTCCATTGACATGAATGGTTATGACTGATATAGGTAAATTTAGTGCTGCCATGTTTTCCTGTTCTTGGCTGTGTTATTGTACTTCTGCCCTTTCCCCATCAGTTTCTTGTTTGGTCCCCTGGGTTGACTCGGTTAGGTCTCATGGATTTGTAACTTTCCTTATTTTTCTCCAAGATATTCTTTAAAATGTTTTGGAGCACAGGTTTTGTATTTGTGAAGTTTTTCAGGTGTTCTTTGTCATGAAAGTATTTTATTTCCCCATCAATTTTGAAGGATAGTTTTGCAGGATACATTAGTCTGGATTGGAAGTGGTTTTCCTTTAGGGCTTGAAAGACTTCACTCCTTGCATTGAGTGTTTGAGCTGAGAATTCTGCTGTGATCCTGATGGGTTTCCCTTGGAATGTAACTGTTTTCTTTTCTCTGGGTGCTTTCAGTATTTTGTTCTCTTTTGGATATCTGGGATTTTTATGATTATATGCCTAGGTGTAGATTTTTTCATGTCACAGGCATGTGGCATTCTGTATGCTTCATATATTTGTATGTCCAACTCTTTACCTTTTTCTGTGAAGTTTTCTGCCATTATCTGTGTGAATAGCTTTTTGATGTCTTTAGCATTGTCTCCTGCTTCTTCAGTGACCCCAATCAATCTTGTGTTATTCTTCTCTAAAACATCTAGTAGCTGTTGGATTGCCTTTTCATTATCGCTTGCTTTTTTCCATACATTCCGCATTTCCACGTCATTGGTTGAGATCCTGTCTTCTAGGTCTGAAATTTGGTCTTCTGCCAAATTCATTCTATTGTGCAAACTTTCATTTTCTTTATTAATTTCCTGGACTTCTGCTTGTAGGTGTTTTAAAGGTTCCATTACTTTTGCCATCTTGGATTCTATCAACTCCATGATTTCCTCTTTAGCTTTATTAATCATCATGTTGACAGTGTCTAATATGTTTGATTTCATCTCAGAGATCAGTTTTGATTTCCATTTTACTAGATCTGCTTCGCTTACCACTTCCGAGGACCCTGGATACTGGCCTTCATACTTGTCTATTCCCCTTCCCCCTGTGTTACCTTGAGGTGAGAATCTTTGTATCTGAGACTTTGAGTGTTTCCTCATCTCTGACATGCCCTGTTTTTTGGCGCTGTTTGTTGCAAGTCACTTTCGTCCTAATAGTTACAAACCTTAAAATAGCAGTGTTTCTTGGTTTGTTCTTTGTAGTCTGTATTGGGACCTAAAGAAAAACCCCTAATTCTGGCACACCATATGAGGCACTCAATCAATACAGTCAGAACCCCTTCTCCTGTCTGCTTTAGAGCCAGGAAGGCTCTGGCTCTTGAACTGCTACAATGGTGCCACCTGAGGTTCCAATGGGCCTGTCTCCTCACCAATACAGAGTCTCTGGGCTCACTTGTGCAGTCAACCTGGAGGCCAGTAGGCTGTAGGCCCTGTGTAGCTGTAATGGTAAAGCCTGATGTTCCAATAGGCCCACCTACTCACCAGTACAGGGTGACTGGATGTGCCTCTGTAGTTGCCGTGGAGAAAGTCAGACTCTGACCTGCTAACCTCAGTCCCTGGGCGCTGTTCCAGTGTGGGCCTGGGAGCCAGAAAGCTCAAACCCTGGTGCTGATTTGGTGACACAGATTCGGTGGCACACTCGTTGTTTTCCAAGCTACCTGCTGCTAACCTCAGCGGATAACCTGGGCGCTCTTATGGAGTGGAGCTGGAGGCCAGTAAGCTCTAACCCTGACGCAGATTCAGTTACGCAGATTTGGTGGTGCATTTGCTGTTTCCGGAGGTGCCTGCTGCTAAACTGCTAAACCCAGTTCCTGGGTGCTCTTCTGGTATGGGCCTAGAGGCCAGTATGCTCTAACCCCTGTGCATATTCATTGATGCAAATTCGGTGGCACAATTGCCATTTCCTGAGCCTCCCACTGCTAAACTCAGTCCCTGGGCTCTCTTCAGGCATGGGCCTGGAGGCCAGTAAGCTCCAACCCCGGCACAGATTCGGTGGCACAGTCACTGTTTCCAAAGCTGCCTGCTGCTAACTCAGTCCCTGGGCTGGGGGCAAGGTTTTTAACATAAGTTCGTTGGTTGACTATATTACATTTAGTTTATGAGGTTGGACAGGAAAAAACATTGTAACTCACCTTATTTGCATACAACTAAGGAAGTATTGCATCTGTTTTTTGTTTTGTTTTGTTTTTTAGACAAGGTCTTACTTTTGTAGTTAAGGCTGGTCCTCAGCTCAACCTTGAACTCACAGAAATTCTGCTGCTTCTGCCTCCTGAGTGCTGAGGTTACAGGCATGAGCCATCATGCCCAGCACTGTGATATGTGGCTATGATTGCTGGTGGGTGTAAGTCTCCACACTGGCATTGTTGATATGGTCTCCAGATATTGAATCCAGCCTCTTGCACTTGCAAGGCAGGTGCAAGAACCACTGAGCTAAATCCCCAGCATCCAGGATTACATCATCTTGAGGAGACAAGCTTGCTGGGTACACAGGACAATGGAGGACCTGCCCAGGCAAGGCCAAGTAAGCCTCCATGTTTTTTAGGTGTGGGAGGCCACATGAGCAGGGAGTGTTCTTTATCATGTAAGTGAAAAAATAAAACTTAAAAAAACAAAACAAAACATCTTTTGCCCAGAAATCACTAGAAACTCCCTGCTGGGATAATACAGATGTATCTCATCCTTTGAGAATTTTGATCTAGGGCCGTGGAGTTAGCTCAGTGGTTCCGGTGCCTGTCTTGCAAGCGCAAGGGCCCAGGTTCGATTCCCCGGTAACCACATACAATACTGGGAGTGGAGACTCACGCCCAGCAGCAGCCAGTACCACATACCACAGTGCCGGGCGTGGTGGCTCACGCCTGTAATCCCAGCACTCGGGAGGCAGAGGCAGGAGGATTGCTGTGATGTGAGTTTGAGGCTGAGCTCAGGGCCAGCATGAACCACAAAGCGAAACCCTGTCTCAAAAAACCTAAAAAAAAAAAAAGAATTTTGATCTAGCCTGATCTCCACACAAGGCTTAAATGTGATGTTCCATGGAAACAAACCTAGACGGTATGTTTAGTCATATTGGAACTGGGAGCGCTAGGCTCAAATGTCATCTCAGTAAGTTTTTATTGTTTACTAGATAGTTTTTATTTGACTCATCAAAATTCACACAAAATGGTAATACATTCACAGTTAAACTGTATAAACAGAGGCTACAGTAAAACTAGGCAAAGTCAAACTAAGCCTGGTGATGTGATATCTCAAAGATATGACATATACAGCTACAGAATCCCAATGATGAATGTCATAATGTATACCTAAAATGTACCAAATAAACTTAAGAATTTAAAAAAGAGAAAGTATATGATTTCAAAGCACTTGAGATCAACACTAGATGCAAAACTCCTTAGAAACTTGCTGAAATTGGGACTAAGTTTCAGAAGCTTGAATTTATAGTATATGATACAGTAGATTCCATTAAAGACCATCTCATGGATTCAAGCTTGAAAAAAATTGGTACAGTGTCTACATTCTTATTGTTCTTTTGTTTGTTTGTTTTTACTATTTTCATCTTCACTTATTCTGTTTTAGCCATACTAACATTTTCCCCCTATTTCTAAAGTATTTAAATAGTGCTATATTTCCCTTGGATCTTTGCTTTGCTTAGAACAATTGTCCCTTCCCAACACTAAACCTACCTGATTAGGTTTCAAATGACATCATATTAGAGGTGTTCTCTGACAACATTTAAAATTTCAGTTATAATCTATATCTCTTCTCCTTTTTTATTTTTATTTTTTCTCTTCAAAAGAATTACTATTATCAAATATATAGTATTAAAATTTATTTTATCTATCTTCCTGCTCATTACTTGCATAATTTATGAACTTTTTTCTACTGTTTCCTATTGCTGAAACAATGTCTGACAACTAGGTAATAGAATATGAAGGGAGAGAAGAAAAGTAACAAAGAAAAAGAAGAAGAAAAAAGAAACAAAAGGAGAAAGGGTAAGAGAAGAACCAAGAGTGGAGCCAAAGAGTCTGGGGTGAGAAAAACTGTGTTAGAAGTACCAGCTTTTGGGCCAAGGAGTTAGCTCAGTGGTTCCGGTGCCTGTCTTGCAAGTGCAAGGGTTCAGTTCCCTGGTAACCACATACAATACTGGGTGTGGATACTCATGCCCTGCAACAACCAGTACCACGTACCACAGTGCTGGGCATGGTGGCTCACGCCTCTAATCCCAGCACTCGGGAGACAGAGGCAGGAGGATTGCTGTGATGTGAGTTTGAGGCTGAGCTCTGAGCCAGCCTGAACTACAAATTGAGACCCTGTCTCAAAAAAACTTAAAAAAAAAAAAAGAAGAAAAAGAAGAAGCACCAGCTTTCTGCTTGCTCTCAACTTTCATGACTCTTTTGAATTTTGTGTAATATATTCATGTCTTTAACTTGAGGGTTTTCCATTTCATAAAATTGTTATAATGCGTAAGTGTGACAAATCATACATTTGTTTATAAGCTCCACTTCATGAAATTAGAAGGTGCTCTATGAAATATGAGGTAAATATAAGGAGAGGACAAAGTGTAGATTAGGAGATGATAAAGACTATTGTCTAAAATATACACATGATTCTTAAAACTGAACAATAAATAAAGAGTTTCACTAAGCAAATAATCTGTAAAACCATGACAGACACCTGAACAAAGAAGATGCGCAAGTGTCAAATGAAGATACATAAAGGTCCTCAACACCTGCACATCGGCCCTGTTGTTGCACTGGATGGGCCGATGCTGATGCTGGCCAGGGCATGGAGCCTCAGGAATTCTTAGTTCTTGCCAATGGAAATGCAAAATGCTAAAGTAATCTTCTTCTTTTGTGAAACTAAGCATACTCTTACCATGTGATACAGCAATCACTCCCAGCCATGCGTCCAGATAAAATTAAAATATATCCACACAGAACCTAAATACAGAAATTTATGGTAGCTTTATTCATAATGGTCAAAATTAAAAGCCAACAAAATGCACTCCAGTAGATATGTTGAAAACCTGTTTTACATTGAGATGATGGAATATTTTTCAGCACCAAAAAATGATGAACTACAAAACATTAGAAGGTAGGAAAGAAATATAAGTGCATATTACTATGGGAAAGCAGATCTGAAAAATGTTACTTTATCTGTAAGGATAAATACTGTATCTAATTATATCATATCCTGGAAAAGACAAAGCTATGGAGACACTAAAGGAAGAGTAAAATCCAAACAGGTTAAAGCCAGAGGACCTGTAGGGCAGGAAAGAAAATAGTTTGTATGATATTATAGCGGCAGATGTAAGTGATGATAGTGTGCGCCTGACCCCGTAACATGTGTGCCATCATGAGTGAGCTCTATTGTAAGCCAGGGACACTAGATGCATCGATGTCTATGTAACTCTTGGATCACATGGATATACGTATTATTCTAGGCCAGACGGTTGATAAGGACACTGTGCTTATGAGGAGAAATACATGGCAACTCTGTACTCTCTGCACAGTTTTGTGTGAACCTGAAAACTGCCATAAAAATAAAATATGTTAAAAACAAGTGATTCCTTTTAAACCTGAGACTTTCATTACTGATGATAAGCAAGGTGATTTATGTTAGAGAATAAGGTTAACTGAAAAGTTAAACAGAAGATTTAAAAACATTTTGTGTGTGGGGCTGGGGCTCAGTGGTTCCAGCACTTGTCTTGCAACTGCAAGGGCTCATGTGCAATCCTCAGTAACCACATACAATAATGTTGGGTGTGGAGACTCACCAGCAATCAGAACCACATACCACTGTGCCAGGTGTGGTGGCTCACAGCTATAACCCCAGAACTCAGGAGGCAGAGGCAGGAGGATTTCTGTGAATTCAAGGTTGAGCTCAGGGCTAGCCTGAACTACAAAAACAAGACCCTGTCTTTAAAAAAAAAAAAATAATAATATTGTGTGTGTGTGTGTGTGTGTGTGTGAGAGAGAGAGAGAGAGAGAGAGAGGAAAATGTAGAACGAGAATTATAGTGCCCAGAATTACATGGGTATAATTCAAAAATTAAAAAAAAAAAAAACATTGTGAAAGCACAATACTTCCAGAGCCATTTTCTTCTCATGGCCATTTAAAAAGAGTACCTCCATTGACATATTTTTAAATCAAATCAAAATAGAAAAGTAAACAGTATAAAGAGGGCAATAGTTCCAACATTTATCAGAAAATAATGAAGTCTCAAAAACATAAAATTAGGAATAATTTATGAGAGAAAACTAGGAATGACAATATGCTTTCTTGGACATTATCAAAAAATATCAATAACAATACATTGGAATAAGCAGCAAAAATTTTATATCAGAATATAAATGATAATACTGAATGTAAATAATTCTTATTAAATTGAATACTTTCTGAGAGTTCTTAATATCATAATGTTGTGCAGATCTTTTGGAAATTATTATATCTGATTTCTAAGTAATCCTGATTTGGGGTTTTATCTTAAAACTAACTTTCAAACTACAAGCATGAAAATATTTCTGTAGCATTAGTAGTAATAGTAAAAAATATTAGATATCCTCAATACACTAGAGGAATATGGTGCATCAAAAAGGTAAAATTATCTGTCACCACTAAAAGAGCAGTAATGATCATTTTTCACAATTACTAAGAAAAATCTAAATGCAACAAATATATATCAATGTCTATATAATGGTGGTGGTTATTTAAACATGCATCATGTATATGGAAGATAATTTGCAAAAGCAAAAATGAAAGGAGTAAAGCTGATATTTTAAAGTTTTTATTCTTTGAGAATTTGTCTGCAACATTCTAATATCTTTTTATAAGAGGAAAACTAATGAGCCAATTTTTATTATTCTATATTATTAAAAACTTACAAAGTGTATAATAATGAATAGGATGAAACCATTAGATAGAGAACATAACTGACCTCCTGCATATGGAAGAAGACACTGACCTTCAAGATAAAAGGAGGAAAAAGCAAAGAAAACGATTATGTATTAACGAAGTAACTTTGTTAATATCTGCCAGAGAAGTGAGACTGGAGACAGTCCTCACTGACCTTCCAAGTACCTCTGACACAGTATAACTTTGAGGCCTCAAATAAAAAATGCAGTCTATTGTGGCTGACAGAAAGCTTTGCACTTTCATTATGCATATAATATCTAATAGATCTTTTGAAATCATTACCTGTCAGGAGGGAAAAAGAAAGGCAGAGGGAAAACCTTGAAGAATAGAGTTTGACAAGGGTCAAAGTAAATGGCAATATACTTTAATAAGCAATAAACTCCACATGATTTCTGGGTGGCCCATCCACTCAATGGACTGTGGTATCATGTATCGAGTTGCAAAATCACTACTTAGTGACCTATAATTCCCTTCAAGAATGTCTCTCTATTCACTGGTTTATAAATCTTAAGGACATTGTTGCCTATACAATACACAATTGGTATAAGTAATACATTTTTAGAACTACCAAAACCTTAAGATGTATTGTATATTTTTAGGGTTTTTTATTTTTATATTGTCTACTTCATTATTGTTTCATTTTAAGAATAACACTGAAAGTAATTTTGTGTTTTTCACATTTTCAGAACTCAAAACCTAAATAATGCACGCAAACCTGTAGCCGAGCCACAATTGATACCATAAAGTATAAATTTTATTTGCTAATGTTGAGGAGAAAAGCCCATATTTTTTCAGTAAGTGCCTCTTACTATTGCATTAAAACTACGGAATCACCTTTGCAAAATGGTCCTGGATCTAAGAACATATTTCCTCAAACATCCTACACATCGTGTGTTGGTGGCAGAAGGATCAGTACAGAAATAGGCATGAATGGGGCTCAGTTATGCACACTCTACTTTGGGCTGTGGTGTGAAACAGCTCACCATCTCTCTAATACTTTGGCTCATGATATTTTCATTGCACAATAAGAATCTAATCTCAGAACATAAGACAATCCTCACTGCTTACTACTTTTGCTATTTGGAATTTGGGGTGAGTTTTTCTAGCAAACATATAAGACAAAATCAAAAGCAAAATCACTGCCTTGGTAACTACCAAAATATGCTTAAACACCATGACACAATAACACTATTAGGTTATATTCAACAGAAAAGTCTCCCCACTCACTAAGCTCTAAGCCTAATGTGAGAAGTGCCCTTGCTGCTAGCTTTCAACAGGACTATGGAGAAAGACAGAATTCACTACTATAAGTTTTCTTTCATCATAAAGGAGGGCGCAGTGACTTTGAGAACTTGGTTGGGGTTAGGCAGGTCAGCAGAACACTTTAAATTTCAGAGCAGTGTGTGGCCTACAGTAGATTAGTTATCTTTCTTTTGCTGAACTATTATAGCTAAAGATTGCAGTTTATTTGTTCATTCTATAGTATTTCTCAAGATCCAACAAATAGAATATTGATGTGAAAACAAAGAATCCTGGGGCCAGGGAGTTAGCTCAGTGGTTCCGGTGCCTGTCTTGTAAACACAAGGGCCTGGATTTGATCCCCCGGTTAACCACATACCATACTGGGTGTGGAGACTCATGCCCAGCAGCAACCAGTACCACATACCACAGTGCCGGGCATGGTGGCTCACACCTGTAATCCCAGCACTCGGGAGGCAGAAGCACGAGGATTGCTGTGATGTGAGTTTGAGGCTAAGCTCAGGGCCAGCCTGAACTACAGTGAGACCCTGTCTCAAAAAAAAAAAAAAAAAAAAAGATTCCTAACATTATTAATATTTAAGTATTATTGGAGTAAGAAAAATTTTCCTAGATATATTAAAAACCTAAGATCTGTATATAATATTTTTTATTTTTAGATTTCAAAGATGAACTTTAAGAATACAGATGTATTTTAGAAGAGAAGATATAATTCATTAGATTCAGGCAGCAATTTCAGGTTTTAAAAATGTCCAGCGATTAATCAGGAGAGTTATTTTCAACTCTAATGCACACCAACACAATAATCACTCCTATAATTATGTGCATATATTTTGAGTGTATTTTTAAAATGAATAATCAATTACCATGTCCAAATTTAATACTTTTAATGTACCTTTTAGTCATGTCTTTTAGATATGAGTACTTACTAAATATAGTTATTTCAATAATTTAACTTTTAGTTAAAATTATATTTGACTCAATCTTGCAAAATATTTCCTTAACTTTCATTTTTTGTTTTTCCAGAAATTATCCAAAGTATTACCATTTTCACTTTCTAATTTATTTGCAATCTTAATCCAACTTGTTTTCCTTTTTTTCAATATTAAAGAGTGTTTACAGTTCAAAAATACTTAATGATCACATGACACTTACAGATATTAAAACTTCTACTCATTAGAATCATGTAGGCTGACAGTACCCTCTGCAAAATCTGGATAAATGGAAACACAAGGTCAATGACTGGTAACACACTTTAATCATTCTGCATTATTTAATTGTGGAAAAACTACAGTAATTTCCTATCAGATCAGCGAGGTGTGGTGATACATTGTCTATAATCCCAGAATTTGAGAGGCTGAAGTAGGAGGATTGGTGCAAGTTTGAGGTCAAGGCCAGCCTGAACTACATAGATAGGTTCAAGGGAAGATAAAGAAAAAGAAGAAAAAAAAGAAAGAAAGAGAGAGAGAGAGAGAAAGAAAGGGAAATTACTTATCAGTATTTGAGCTATCATGTTCCAAATAATAGTTACTTTTAAATTATCTCCTCTAATTTTCCAAACAAAATATACTTTGTTTTGCTATATACTGGACTACTCAATGTATGTATCATTAGGCAGGGACTCATATGTAAAATTATGTTCTGAACTGATTCCCTGCCTATTCATCTCAGCAAATGCTAAATAACAGCAAGCAATTTAATCAGGAAAATCAGCAGGAGTCATAAACTCAATAGACTAAAACTCAATATTCTAGAGTTCCTTAGGAAATGGTTTTAACTTGATGATGGTTCTAATTTAACAATAAGAAATTGTTACCTGTATGTTATATGGAAAGGTAAAGAGAATACTAGATATATGTGTTTTTGTGTGTGTAGGTATTTATATGCAAGTAGGTATAAGATTTTCCAACAAAACATTGATGCCTCTTACTATTTACACGTGGGAAACTTAACCATTGGCAATGACTCTGCAGGAGTAGCTTGTTAAAAGAATAATTTTATGTCTTACAAAAGGCAATGTGTTTTGGTCATTTTCTCATTTATTCTCACATCAGTGAAGTACACAGTAGTTGTTTCCCAAGTGTATTAGATTTCACATAGATCAAACCAATAAAAGCATGGGTGTATTTTTCCATGAAAACATCTAGCATTCATTAACTTACCTGAAAACTACTTCCTACTTGTTTTTATTCATAAAATAAATAAATAACCTATTCTTCAAGGAAATATCTCTCAACAAAATTAGTATCTCAAAATTTCCATGCAGTCATCATGAACTTTCACTTTCATTGTCAAACATTCATGTTGAGTTCTTCATACAAACACTTCACTATGTCTAAGTACATGCAACCTCTGATTGTCATCTCCACTTCAGAATCTGGACTCATTTACAGCTCTAGTAATGTGTGAGAAGCAGGGCATCAGGACTAGCCACAAGATCAGGTTTGGTGTACTGGCAAACCTCTTTCTTTTCCTGGCAACTAGGTGACAAATTATTTTATTTTATTTATTATTGAAATAGACCAGAAAATATAAAACAATTTTGAAAACCAAGCATAAGACTATCTTCCAGGAAATTCCAACTTCCAAGTAGATGCAGTTTATCCAGTGACCTTAATGTCCACCCTCCAAAGTTAACTGTCTTTTATAATTGTTCCTGATGCTGCTTTTGTAGTTATTATTTGGCAGAAGTTGAAAAGAGATAAGCTTTACAGTTGGATAGATGAGAATTTTGCATATCAATAGAGTGGATTATTGGTTATTTCAGGAAACTACCAATACAACCTTACTTAGCTAAGTTGTGTCTTTCTATGAGCTTTTATTCCCATGTAAAAGTATGATTAAAAATATCTCATTTGCATGTGTATCATAAGTACTGAATAAAATGTAAGTGCTTTTATTGATGTTTAAGCACATTGTGAGTCATCCATTAATGGAAACTACTCATGTAATCATATTGGTAAGGAACTTTAGATACTCCTTTAACACCAAAAAGCTAGCATAGGATTTGCTAAGCTTTCTTTAGAGAACAACATAGAAAACTTAGGATTTGTAGATAAAGAGGCAAAACTGGAGGATGTTATGTAGGTACTTCTATAAGCATTTAAACTATAATCTTTTTAAAAAAATAAAAATCATTCTTCACCCAATGATTGTTAGTAATTCCACAAAAAATATGAAGTCAATTTGGCCACATGTTATGGTAAACTCAGATCTGGATTAAAAGATTAAAGTTCAGAAGCTATGTAAAATCACTCAGTCATTTGCCTGTTTTTGTGAAAAAGTAGTATCACCTAAAATGAGGAATTAGTGGAGAACCATTTTATATGGGTTGCCAAAATTCATGAGAACATGCTTTTCTCTTATGGAGTTAACCTTGTGTGAAAGTTATTTATGTCAAAGAGCTTGCAGCCCTCTACAAACTTGGAAAAGGAAGGATTCAGCAGACAAGACAAATAAGAAGTCCTCAGGCATCCTTGAATATGTTGTGCCCTCTGAGAAGGATCTTGACCCCTCCTTTTTAGACTATACGTATGCAAAAGGGTCACCTACTTAGTTCTAGGAGGAATGGCACCCCCTCCAAAGTATCCGGAAGTGACTAGGAAAAACCCATGCTTTCTGGAGGTGCTATATAAGCGAACAAAGGAACACAAGGCAGAAGCACAGTAAACAGCCCTGTTCCTAGGATGAGCTGAGGCCTCCATGCTACTTTGTTACCTGTGGCTGCATCCCACTGGTGCTGTTTGCTAAAGTGAGGACAAGCTAGACCCTCCATGTTGTACCCTGTCTGGCAATGTAACAATGTTGTGTTGTTGAGTAGTAATTATATTATATTCTCAAATTATATTTGTTCTATTTTTACTACACATGGACACACACACACACACACACACACACACACACACACACATTCTTATTTTCAGCATGTTTCAGTTTCATTTTGTGGATCGAGCCTCAATTCCTAAATGAAGGTATATGGATTCAGCAAATTTTCCTCCCTTCCTGACACACTTTGATTGTCCCTTGTTAAACAAACCCTAAGATAGTATACACTCAAGAGTTTCTAACAGAAATCAGTAAAAAAGTTTCTGGAGAAATATATCCCACAAGATTTTTCTGTCATTCAAAATCAAAACATGACAAAAACTTGCAAACTGAAATGTTTATAGATAGATGATACATAATAGATAGCAATGATTCAGCTATCTGTTTTTTAGTGTCAGGTATTGTGAATTTACCGAGTGCCAGATCCTGTATTAATTCCAGGGAATGTATCAAAACAAACACATACTCTCATGAATTTGAAACCTACACAGACTACAGGAAAGCAAACAATAAATAATATGGTACTTTATAGGGTAATGAGTGTAATGAAATATTTTTAAGTACTATGGAAAAATAAACAAGGAAAAATATTGAAAAATATGTGTGCAGGCGTGCGTGTGTGGGGGATAGCGCAGTTGAAATTTCTATAAAATAGTAGGGCATAGTCTTTTATACAACAGCAAGAGCTCTTAGGTAGCTCTGCTATTCCCCAGAGAAAGCTATTACCAGTAGAAGTAAACTTTAGGAGGAGTAACATCAAAGAGTAACCATGCTTAAAACCAAATAAAGAGAGGGAGAAAAGGAAGAATATCAGATGACATTTTGCCCTGGTCGCCATTTTGAGAGAGCCCATCCCCCCTCCCCCCCCAAAAAGACGTGTTTTTATTCTTGGAGACAAATACTAAGATACTAGAGAGGCTTTGAAAGATGCGTGGTATAATTTTAGTTTTACCAAAATTCCTCAAGATTGATTTGTTTCTGAGATACTTCTTCATACTTAGTTTCACAAGGGATGCAAGTAAATTACATCACCATGGTGATTTCCTTCAGTCTATTAGGTATCATTTATTTTATTCATTTTTATCATTTCATTTTAGATGTCTTTTTCTTTCAAAATAATAGTGATAATGAAGCATTTTCTCATTTCTTAGTAGATACATTCATTATATATTACACATTAGATTTATATGTAATAAACTTCAATAAAGGATGGTTTCATTATATTGGAAAAGCCTATAATCTGTTGGAAGTCTTTGAGGAAAACAAATTAAAAATAAAGAGGAAAAATTGAAATGTAGAGATTTTCAAGGTATATTCACTCTGTAGTTACTGCTGCATTTTATTATTATCACTAATTCTACCACAATCATGATAATAATACTCAACCAAAGAAACAAAGAGAATTGTCTTAGAACAATCATCCTATTTATTCAATATAGAATAAATGGATGGATCATATTTTCTATATCCATAAAATTAGAAAGGATTTTTATCTTCTTTCTGTACTTTCTACTATCTCTGAGTATTTGAAAGTATTAATGTCAGTTTCATTTCACGGTTGTTAGCATTACTTGAATTTTGAGTCTTTATTTTAAAATTTGAAAAGAATCCGTGTGTGTGTGTGTGTGTGTGTGCGTGTGTGTGTGTGTGTGCACTCACGCACACACGTGCACGCATGCTCATGCTTGTGTGTTTTAAGATTACTATGAATAATCGGTGCCAACTAGAAGCAAAAATGTTGCAATATTAGAACTGAAAATCAATAGCTCACAATTTTGTGGCAGTATATCATGCATTCCAGTGAGTTATTTAGTAAAGGACATAGGATTTGAAGTAAGGAAGGTCTTAACTTGAATGATTGCTTTGTGGCTTGCTGTTGCTATGGGAACTCAATTTTGTACCATTAAATTTATTTATTGTCTTACTTATTTCCTTTCTATCTACGATAAAATATTATCTCAAGGAAGTTTACTGGCCTGACCACAAAGGAAGTGAGAACTGCCAGGCCTGTAGTACACTTGGAGCACCATGTAATATGGGTGATTGCTAACAACTGCAGCTCAGGACCCAAACTATGGCTATCTAGTGATAAATAATGGTGAAGCTTCTCTAAGAATCAGAGGATATACAAATCAAATGCAGACTGTAGTGATCAGTTAGAACTTCTCAGAGAAGTCTGCATATGCACCAAAGGAATATTTTCAGGACAGAGAAAATAAAGTTAAAGACATATAAAGTTCACTCCATTCTAAAGGAATGGAAAGACCAATGATGCTGTTCATACAGCATGGGCATGGGTGTCCCCAGCAGGGCAAAAAGCTAGGCTTCAGCTGCAGGGGAGAGCTAAGAGGGTGCAATAAACTATGTGAGGAAAAGTAGTTGGTGGCCAGATTGTGGGGCTGTGGATAGTTGGATTTTTATGATTTAAATATTTGATTTCCAATTACTCATGTACTTACCTTACATTACAAGTTATTTTTCTTGTTTTTATTATTTCTTGTAGGCAAGCTTCCCACATTCAATCAGATAATATTCTATATTGAGTTTTTAAGGCAATCAATATAATGAACAAAGATCAAATTTTAATGAATGTGTTCATTAGGATTATAATGATTTTATTAAAACTGCAATAAAAACTCACAACTATACTCTTGAATGCTTAAGTTTTGTAAGTTAAGAGCTTTTTAGAAATATAGTTCATAATTTGTTTTACACTATAATTTGTATAACTAGCAATATGACCTTAAAAAAGCAGAAGCCTAAGTTAAAGCTTATCTGATAAATGCACATCTCCTGAGGTCATTTCTAAGCAGACTAGATATAAAATATCTAAGTTTAGTTTTTAAGGAAATTTTGTTCAAGTACAGATTAATATTAATACAAGACAAGCTATTTTTGAGAAGGCAAATCTACTTACTCTAAATTTTTGATAGCATGTTACCAATCAGCCTTGCATTTAAGCAACTTGTAACTGGCATTGTTGAAGAACAGCCCACAAGTAATAATGGAGAATTAATTTATTATACAAATCATGTGCCAAATTTCTATCCTTGATCTTAGGACTTGAGTAACCTTGAATATATTACTTAAATATGCTGAGCTTCATTTTGCTTCTCTAGATAGCATAGTTAATGCCTACATACATTCTCTATGCCTATTTGCTTTTGAGGCACTCTCTGAAAGCTTTTACTGCTGTCACTTGACTTTATTGGCAGAAGTCAATGATGAGATAGGTAGACAGTACTTTCCTTTGCAGTTGATTTAACCTCATTTGGATGGGATTTTGATATTTCCAAAGACTCTAACTCATCTGTGAATCTTATATCATAAGAAAAGAGTTTATTTTACCTATAAAAATAATTTATTTTTCTAATTTTGTAAGTCAGAAAAATTAAATGACTCACGTAATACAGTGTCAATAGTTTCTGAGTGAATCTACCTTGGGAGAGTGTGGAGCCCACTACACAATCACTGTTCAGTTTCTCAAATTTTCCTCAGATGAATCTTACTGCTTGATTACAAGCTAAAAATAAAAATATCAACACATTTTAAACTTTTAGTCCCTCACAGATGGATTCCTATATCTTCAGTGTCATAACTTCCATAAAGATAACATTCCAGATTACTTTCATAAAGACAAATATACCTGTTATAATCCCCAGTTCATCTTTATCTCATATTTGTAGATAAAACACATAGTAGGAAAAGTATGCATTTCCTTGAGTCTGTGTCTTGAGCTGATCACAGGTTAAGACAGAAATCCCAAATAGATGGACTGAAAAGACATTTTTAAAAATTTAATAACAATATGTCTTTGTCATTAGTGAGGGTCTGTATTTGTTTTTCTCTTTTATATAATCAAGATAATTTTCTGATAAAAAAAACAATTGCACTTTCACAGCCAGTCTGCTGTTGATGTTAACATATCACCTAAAGAACAGGCTACTATGATTTTCATTGCACACCTAGACAGTATACAAGTTGCAGTTTAGTTCTCACTAGAAGCAAGTTTGCCTGAACACCTCCCAGCAGTGCTGATCACAAAGCAAGAGCATTCTTCCTGCACACTCCCTAGACTCAGTGAGTAACAAAATAAAAAGTCCTTTAGCCAACTTCATATCAAAAAGAGAAAAGGTGAAATCAATGGAACAATAAAAACTGCAATCTCTTTTTGTCACATTTTATGACCTCATCACCAACAGACTCCACAAGGTCATCACTCCTTGTATTAGTCGGTTAACAGCCTTGGTACAATTGCTGCTATATTTGAACTGGAATTTTTCTCTTTTACAATATTGCTTTTTGTTTGTTTGTTTTATTGGATATTACTACCTCCCCCTTGGTTAAAATGAACATGAAAAAATAAGGTCATCATAGAATGCAATAAAACTAGAAAAGAAAGATACATGTGACTTTCAGATACCATATTTGCAGATGGCTTCCCTTGCCCAGGCACGGTTGACTGTTTACAGTTTGCAGCCTATTCATTCCGACATCAAACCAGAAGCCAAAAAACCTGAACGTACTCGGTGTACTGCTGATCATAATTTCAGCTCTGATTTCTCAATACGTAGATGAATAAAAAAAATATTTGTCTATATTCAAAGGGAAAAGGGTTAGGGTAAGTAATGAGGGGAAAGAAGAATATGAAGTTAAAAAAAAAGAAAGTATAGGTATATAGAAGGTAGGGTTTCAGGGTGGGTAGAGGAATAGGTAAAAATGAGAATTAACTCATGTAACATATGGATACAAATTCCCAATGTTGAATGTGATTGTGATGTATATATAAAATGTACCAATAAAAATATGTCTATGTATTAGAAATATATCCTGCTATATGGACAAGATGGCATGAAAACGAACACACTTTTGAATGAAAACAAGAAAGCTTCATTTATTTTATCTTACACTGATATGACTGGTTACAATCTCTGGTTCCATTTTATAGTGGCAAAGTAAAGAATAATATTTGTGCATTTGTACATAGGCAGGTAGATAATTATTCATGTACTTTTGTAGCACTGAGTTTGATGGAGACTTTAGCAATTTCTCCTCATAAAATTTTGGAAAATTAGGGAGGGAGTCTATGGTTAATCATAGCTACTAAGATCTCTGTCTTCTGTTTTGTTTTCCAGTATTAAAATTTCAACCCAGAACTTTTACATGCCATGTCTACAGGTTTTTTACTTTTCATTTTTGAGACACTGTCTTACTAAGTCACCCAGTCTGGGACCTGAATTTCAGTCATTCTTCTCAGACTCCCAAGGTGCTGTGATCACAAGCTTGAGCCACTGTGCTCAGCATAACCATAAACTTGCACTCACATTTTCCTCTTTAGATTTATTTTTTCTCCATCCCAATATCTTCCCTGAGACTTTTTACTTCTCCTTCTAGGTCTTTCTGCTACCTCTGGGCAGATAGTGATTCTTACTCTCATATTGTTAAGAATATTTACATACCAAGCCTTTAGCAAAAATTATTTCCCCTCTTAACATAATAGAATCTTAGGTCTCATTCATAATTTCTGACTTTTGTGTGATCTTTCATTTCTTCTGCTTTCCACTTACCTAAGTGCCAACAAATCTAATAAATAGTCACCGATCTCTTCACATCAACCTAAGCTTATTGTATTTGCACCTGCATGGCAGGTCTCCTGTTTGAATTCCTTGCCAATCATGACACTTGTACTTCTGTTCATAACTGTCATAGGCCAGTACCACAGCGACTTCTCTTAGTCCCTTGAGTTTGTTACTGAATGGATGTAATTATACTTGCCACTTAGACTTCATTCTGAAAATCAGGCATACATTTGAAAAATTCATACAATACTCTTATTATAAGGCTTCTTCTACTATATAATAATAAGCTCACTCTATCTAGAGGATTCTACAAACTCAATTAAAAAACTGCTGGATTAAATCACCAAATTAAGTCACGTATCTGGACACAAGGTCAACATTCAAAAATCAATAGCCTTTGTATACACAAACAGTAGACTCACTGAGATAGGAATTGGGAAGTCAGTCCCTTTCATAATAGCACCCCCCACCCCCCCAAAAAAAACCCTAGGAATCAATCTAACAAAGGAGGTGAAACACCTCTACTCTGAAAACTACAGCACTCTGAAAAAGGAGATAAAAGGTGATATCTAAAAATGAAAAGACATACCTTGCCCCTGGGTAGGAAGAACCAATATTGTCAAAATGGCTATACTCCCAAAACTACTACACAGATTCAACACAATCCCACTTGAAATCACAAAAGCATATTTCACAGATCTAGAAAAAAAAATCCAAACTTTCATCTGGAACCACAAAAGACCTAGAATAGCCAAAGCAATTCTAAGCAACAGGGACATGGTGGGGGTATTACAACTCCAAACCTGAAACTATACTATAAAGCCACCACGATAAAAAAAAAACTGCATGGTACTGGCAAAGTAACAGACCTGAGGATCAATGGAATAGATTAGAATATCCAGAAACTACTCCAGATACACTGAGCCACCTCTTCTTTGACAAAGGTGCCAAAAATCTTCGATGGAAGAAAGATAGCCTCTTTCACAAATGGTACTGGAAAAAACTGGGCTTTAACTTGCCAAAGACTAAAACTAGACCTAGCTCTTTCACTGTGTATCAAGCTAAAATCAAAGTGGATAAGAGACCTAAATATTAAAACAGGCACTCTGACCGTGCTGCAAAACAGGTTAGGTAAAACTCTCAAAGACATTGGCTTAGGGAAAGACTTCTTGAACAAAACCTCCATACCACAAGAATTGGCAGAAGAAATTAACAAATGGGACCTCATTCTTTTCAAAAGCTTCTGCAAAGCAAAGGAAACTACCAACAGAGCAAAAAGGCAACTAACAATGTGGGAAAAATTTTTACCACTTGTTCCTCAGACAAAGGGTTACTATATAGAATATATAAAGAGTTTTAAAAGATCAGCGCACCCAGATTTAAAGATCCAATTCAAATATGAGCATCTGAAATGAATAGATACTTTTCAGAGAAAAAGTAAGAGCAGCTAAGAAGCATATGAAGAAATGCTCAACATCATTAGTCATTCGAGAGATGCAGATGAAAACAACACTGAGATTTCATCTCACTCCTCAAAGAATGGCTGCCATTTCAGAATTAGTCAGCAACAAATGTTGGTGAGGCTGTGGAGAAAAGGGAACCCTTCTCCACTGCTGGTGGGAATGTAGACTCGTACAACCTCTGTGGAGATCAGATTCCTCAAAAAACTAGGATTGGAGGTCCCATTTGACCTGGCCATAACTCTGCTAGGCATATACACAAAGGAATTAAAAGAGTAATTGCACAGTGACATGTGTCCACCCATGTTTATAGTAGCTCAGTTTGTGATTGCTAAGTCTTGGAAATAACCCAAATGTCCTATCAACTGGAGACTGGATAAAGAAGATGTGGTTCTTCTACAGAATGGAGTATTACTCTGCCACTAAAATTGATAAAATTAAGTCATTAACACGCAAATGGATGTACCTTGAGGACGTCCTCATAAGCGAAGTAAACAGGTCACAGATGTGTAAATATCATATCTTTTCTCTGATATGAGAATATGAAGTTGTAAATGAGTTGTAGTATGTATAGTTGCTATTGCTAAGTAGAAAATATTTAAAAGGAAAGAGTGTAAGGGTAAATAATGAGGGGAAAATGAATGCAGTAATAATAAAAAAAAAGAAAACAAAGATTGTGTATATAAGGGGTGGGGGGATTCAGGGAAGGGATAAAATGGAAAACATGAGAATCAAGTCATGTTATATTCTGGTACAAACCCTTAATGTTGAATGTGATTATCATGTGTATTCATAATGTACCAATAAAGATAATTTTAAAAATATAAACTCAGCTTTTTCTTGCTACTCTGCTTTGGGGATTGAGCATCTCCCTATCTGTTGAAGGATTGTTTTTCAGGATGTTGCTATAGGGAGAGACGAATCCTTTGGAGGCAGGCTTCCTGAGAGTTCCGTAGGTCCATGGAGGCATGCCTTTGAAGGGAAATTTGTAACTGTGGTATCGTGATTTATAATGAGCTGCCCTCTGAAAATCTTGTACACTCATAAGTGGTGCCTTTGAGAGGGGAATGGATCATGGGTGTGGATATTTACCAGTGGATTAATCCACTGATGAATTTATAGCTAAATGTGACATTGGGAGGTGGGGCACTGAGGACATGATCTGACAGGGTATCTCTGTCTTTATGCCCTCAATTACTCTGCTTTCTTCTGTCATGAAATGAGTTCTTTCTCCTCTGCTACATCCCTCTGCCTTGCATCCAGATGACCCCAGACTGAAACCATTACAAATTCTGAGCCAAAATAAACCTTTTCTCCCTACACTCAGGTTATGTCCAGTATTTTATCCTAGGAAAGAAAAAAATAGCTAAGATGTGGGTTTCTTCCTTTCTCTCTCAGCTTCCTCTGCAGATGTGGCTGTTTGCTCTATTTCACTCTCCTCTCCTTTCTATCAATGCCATAGAGAGAGCCTCAGACCAATGAGGTATTTAATATTGGCCTTGACAATCTCAAATTTTGAACTACATGGTCCATTTCTCTTTATTAATTTAGTTTCCTCATGTATTTCATGAAAAGAATGAAGAAGATTCCTAGCACATGCATTAGGTATTAGCTCTTAAGTCCAAAACATGTTGTCTTCAAAATCCGAGGCTCTAGCTTGTGTGTATAGTTTGCCTTCCACATGCAGTCCTGGCTGACTTTCTCCCATCCCTTCAACAGGCCATCACCCATTTCTTTCAATTTCAGAAGAAAAAGAATGCTTTGTCCCTTTTGGAAGTGAATTTAGATATCAGCACCTTCTTCATTCCCTATGTGGCCCTACATGTGCTATGTGGGCTCTTAAATTTTCAATGCCTTCACTGTTAAATTGAGTAATTGATGAATTAATTGGAATATGTGTAAATGCTTAGCAAATTTCCTGAGGTGTTAAGGGTTCTGAAATACTTTTGATTCATCTTATTTGTTTAAAGGAACAATTATGCATGTAAACATGGACCTATGTGGTAGATTTCAGTGATTCAGATGAAAGCAGATACTACAGTGTTACGCAACACTAGGAAAGAAGCAGATTTTTCAGAGAAATCTGAAAGCCCTGGGCCAGCAGGAGAGCACCTGGTCTTCACTACTTTATCATCATCCTAGAACGAAATTTGCTGGGGGCAGGCTGATTGCATTCTAAGGAGGGACGCCACTCTGTAATACTTACCATTGATACTTTACCATTTTAAAACACAAAGGAAAGGACGTATCTTGTTAGTAACTGTATGGATGGAGGAACCAGCAATGAGCAATTTTCCATCAAATTTAGCTCTAATGAGAATTTTCTAACAAAAAAGGTTAGTATTCCAGATCTTAAGAAAATGCAGTCTCAAGCTTTCAGGAAAAAAGGCACCTACCTCTTGGTTCTGCAAGAATGGAACCTCATTCAGATTTTCCTGCACAGAAAGAAGCCTTCTGTCGCGTTGGCCACAACACAGAACCTAGGCATTCTGGAGCAAGGGGCACTATGAAGCTTCTCACTGGATGTTTGATGAATAATGTTCACAAAAATTTGAAAGCAACTGCCATTCGGTAATAGTGTAAACAAATTAAATTACATCTGTTTGGTAGAAAATTGGAAGATCATTATGAAGTTTTCTACATAGAATTTAAATTTTGAGAAAAAATAAAATAATTCAAAGCAGTATCATTGTCTATGACTATTCAATATGGTAGGCATGAGAACTGAACTGACAATTAAGATTTTACAAAACATAATCAGTATGCTTCTAAAGAAAAGACTGATATAGAAAATATGGGGTTTAACTTTAAGATATAAATTTAACAAAAATAATGATATGACTAACAAAAATTATAGAATCAATTAAAGATACAAAATCTTAAGGAGAATCTACTCCTGAACCAGTGGAATAACACATTCCCATTCTAATCACATGTGTATGCTTAGTAGAAAAAATAAAATTAAAACTTTGGCAAAGTAATGCAAATTTAAAACTAAATACTCTCAGATGACTATCACTCTTTAAAGAAATAGAAGGCTTTGTGTCTTTTTGTCCATTTTTACAGACATTATTCTATTCTTACAGCTAAACTCAAAGACCAATAGGACTGAAAAAGCCACACTTAGCAGAGCTGCACTTCAGCAGAAGTAGCAGCAGCAACAACAAAGAAATCAGGAAAGAAAAAGCCATAAACATGAATTTTCTTCACCAGAAGCCCATTCTCATCAGTGCAATCATCAAAGCTGGATGACTTTGTGGTCGCTTCCGATTCAGTGTCAGAATCTTCCAGGACTAAATTGAAGAAATCAGCTACGATCATATTCTGAGCAGGGAAATGTACTCTATGAAATTTAATGTAAAAGCCTTTTGCACTTATGACCATTCTGCTCTTCTATATTAGAGCAATAACAAAACATATTGAAAAGCAAAGGGAAGTTTTACTAGCTATTCTGCTTTATTGGCTCTAAAAAGAGAGAGAGAGAGAGAGAAACATAATCCACGATGTGACATGTTGATATTTCCAAAGCTTTTTCTCGGGTTTACATATTGCTCCATAATTTTATTTTTATACTTCAAATGCAAACTAATGATAAATATTGACAAGGGTCAACTTTAGGGATGGATTAAATTGTTTCTTTATTGTTCATTTGTTGAGTGTGTCTGAATGGTTTTGACTCACATAGACTTCTTTTTATAAAGAAGTCTCAAATACTTGAAATCTTTGCAACAAATCTTAAAGAATAGGAACTAGACCCTGTATACCTGACCTGCTATTCATCATGTTGAGTGGGTTCTAAGGCCTCTACAGGCACTGAGTTTCATTATTCTTAGAAAAAGCTCTAAGCTCTGTAGAACCGGCTCCTTGTTCACATCTACCTTAAAGAAGCTTATATCTATTAAGGATTATATTGCTATATCTCAGGAGCTCTATGAATCTTGGTATTTTAATCAGAAAAAGTTTTCACTAAAAATCTATGCTTGTTGAGGATATCCTCAAGGTATGTCCATTTAAGTAGAAATGATTCAAACTTATCATTTTTTATGGCAGAGTAGTACTCCATTCTGTAGAAGAACCACAGCTTTTTTATCCAGTCTCCAGTTGATGGACACTTGCGTTGTTTCCAAGATGTAAGTTAAATAAATAGGTCACAGATAGGTACATATCGCATCTTTTCTCTGGTATGAGAAAATGAAGATGTAAATGAGTCCTAGCATTGTATGTTGTATATTGTGAAATAGAAAATGCTCAATGTAAAATAAGGTGAAAGGGGACAATGTTGAGATTGTAACAAAAAAGTAAGGAAACAAATTTTATGTATATGGGGGGGTGGTAGGGTGGGTAGGGCTATGGGAAAAAATGAGAATTAA
>PVIR01025070.1:0-25992 GCA_004026965.1 Petromus typicus | reverse complement strand
CCGGCTGACTGGAACCAGCTATGGGGCATTCTCCTTTGATGATGTAAAGGTGGATATAGCAAAACATAAAAGGAACAGAGTCTCTAAACTACCAGAGAGCAGACCTGCTCCACGGCCTCTGGGCTGCTGCATGAGAGCATAACTTCTCTATTTTAAACCACTACCTGAGGGATAATTAAAGCATATGGTAAATGCTTGTGTTTTTTTTTTTTTTTAATGTTTTGCAGCAAAAAACATCTGCCATTAATGACCTTCAGAATACTCTCCTTTGCTCCACACACAGTCCACCCATCACTCTTACCACTTCCTGAAGCAGTTTGTGAGTGCCTTAAAGTGTGCTGTCCTGGCTGCCTCCATGTCCCGAGCCAGTAAAAGTGTTTACTTCCCACGGCCCTTGTGACTTCAGGGAAGAGGCGGAAGTCACATGGCATCAGGTCCAGTGAATAAGATGGGAAAAGTAGACCCTGTTTTGCTTTACAAGCCCATCTTTCCCTTGAATGACACTCAGCATTTGCCACATTTTTATCACATCTTAAAAAGACATTCTAGAACTGCTTCAGAAAGGGGTGAGACTGATGGGAAGAGTTTGAAGCGAGGAGAGTCAATTTTGTGAGGAATTAATAGCAATGAGTCTTGCTGGAATGATTTTTTTTTTAATTCAAACATTGTTCCTGTATTTCTGTCACACTTCCTATTTTCCAGTCTCTGAGAAACTTAGCCTTCTACTTACTAATTTGGAGAAGAAAATACATTATAAAGAGAAAGCTACAATACCCAACAAGAGTCTGTTCCACTCAAACGTCAGGTGAATTCTCTATTCTAATGCAGGTCGAGCACACCTGCTCTGAGGTGCTTGGGATCAGAAGTGTTCACATCTCAGGAGTTTCTGGGCTCTTTGAATCTTTGTATACATGAGAGACTTGAGTCCAAAACAAACTCATTTATGTTCAGTGGGTATCATACACATGTAGCCTGAAGGGAATCGCACACAATGTCATCAAGCGCATCTGTGTTTTGCCGCGGTCAGGTGGATTCCTCCACTCTGGCATTGTCTTGATGCTCAGAAAGTTTGGATTTGGGCCCAAATTTCTGATTTGAGACTGCAGGTGCCCTTTACTGAACTCGGCCCAACATGAGTGCTGGGGACCTGCTGGTCCAAGCTCCATGTTTACCAGGTATTTGTTGAAATCCCAGCTGCCAGACCTGCACGTCGGTGCCCAGCGTGTTTCTCCCGGCTCTGTGGAATGATGGCTAAAGGCTGATTGTGTTTCCTGGAGAAGCCTCAGTCTTCTGCTTGGGTATAAATGTCCCTGCTCCTCCTCCCCCAGGTGGAATGATTCCAAGGCATGGGCTTCCCGCAGTTTTCCAAAGCTTCATTACAGAACTGAGCCTTAGTTGCCCCTGCTTCAGATGATGCCTCCTCCTTGGTCACCTGCCTGTCGCTTAGTTGCTTCCTCCACTTCACTACTGTGTTCTCTGAACATCTCCATAAAACAGTGACAACCAATCCATTCTGGAGTCCACCTCTGAGACAACCCCCATCTCACCTGGCTCCGGCTACTTCGTGTTCACCATCTCAGCCTTAAACAGTTCCTCGGCGTAGCCGGCGTCATCAGATAGCATGACACCACTCTCCTGAGTGATGTGATTGAGTTTCGGAGAAGCTAAGTAACTCAGCATGAGGCTCAGTACCCAGTTCTCACCGCCTTGGAAGCTTCTCAGCTTCCACACAACGCGGACTCTCCACCCAAGGTGAAAGTTCTCCATTTCCTACTGGGGCAGCTTTTGGGAGGTGGTGATTTGGGAAGTTTTATGACTATGTGGTCCTAGGAGGCTTTAAATATGCAGTGATCCTCTTGCCTCAGCCTCCCAAGTGCTGAGCTCAAAGGGATGCACCGCCACGCTCTGCTTCTTTCATATTTTAAGTTGATAACCTGCAAGGAAAAAAACTCTACAAAAGTCGTCATACTCACGCAATACACTGAGTTCAAATGATATTATAAGTAGTGTGCAAGTATTTCAAAATGTGGGAGGAAAAAGGCTGTTTATACTTCAGCAGTCCTAGATCTAATCTAAACCTCACATTCCTAAAAAGACACGCAATGTCACTCCTAGTCAGCCTGGCAACCAAGCTTCTTTCCTGCACAGGCGGCATGAGTACTCTGCAGCATGAGTCTAAGTTTTGGCTCTCTGAGGCGAATAAACCCTGAGATTGATGCTAACATCCATAGAGAAGGTGATGGGAAAAGACAGGAAAAAGCTAACAGGCTGGTGACCTGTGGGGGCCGTATCCTTATTCTCAGGCTTTTATAGGACACATGACTCCGCACAACGGCCGAAGAAGTAGCAAAGCCAGAATAACCAAAGCAGTGAGTCAAGAGCCTTCAGGCCCACAGCAGGCTCTGCGGAGCCCATGCGCTCACATTGCCGCGATCCTCCTGCTTGGGCAGACCCGGTCCTGAACTGGGACTGTTCACTTCACTGGCTTATCAGCAGAAACATGCACTGATCAAACGCACACCGCACACATACACACACAGACCTTGTCCATCTTTCATTTGTCCCATGACCTCCTAGGAGATGCATAAATTTTAACTGAGTTATAAAATGTAGAATGTATGCATACTCAAGACATTTCATCTTTAAAATTCTTACTGCCTGTTAGCATCTTGATTCAGCTTTGCACAGCACGTCCTATGTCAGGCTCAGGACCTGTGTGATTTCATGGAGCAAGACCGTCATCCTGCCCCACGGAGCCTGTAGTTCCCCTTCACTGCAACACATGGTCAGATTTACCGGTAAACCTGGTGTCCTCCTGTGGCCTCTCTAAAAATAATCCAAATGCTACATAAAATTAAAGAGGGCTGGGATTTAGCTCAGTGATTCCTGCACCTGCCTTGCAAGTGCGAAGACCCAAGTATGATCCCCGGTAACCACATACAACAACGCTGGGCATGGAGACTCACGCCCACCAGCAATCAGTACCACATATCACAGTGCTGGGCATGGTGGCTCACGCCTGTAATCCCAGCACTCAGGAAGCAGAGGCAGGCGGACCAGCCTGAGCTACAAAGGGAAATCCCGTCTCAAAATAAATAAATAAATAAATAAAAATAAGTGCAGACATAAAAATATGAACTTTTTAGAAAAATACACCCTAGACCCACCATTTTCCGTGTGTTGGAAGACATCTGTCAAAGTAGACCTTCTCTAGGGTAAAGAGGGGACTTCCCCCAAAGCGAAGACCCCCCAAACGGACGTTTCAGTGGTCCAGGTTCCTGTGTGCACCTTCCTCTCAGTGGAAAATTTCTGCTCATGCTTCTCAGAGAAGGTTTCAGGCATCATTTATTCTTAGTAAAGATAATTTTTGTCATTCCATCCATTTTGTAATGCGTGAGGGAAATGAAACCATGTATCCATGCAATTTTACTAGGCTTTAGATGAAATTTAAGAAGAGGGTTTGTTCTTAGTCGAGTTCATCCTCATATGAAGAAAAAGTTCTTAAAATTGAGTGCCTTCGTTTTTCAACAAAAGTGGCCGTTTCCCCATCATACAATGAATATGAAGGCATAAGCGTCTTCTGATGTCAATGGCAAGTGGTGGGTGAGCGCCACCTGGTGGCTGCCTTGCCACCACGAATCATCTCTGGCAGGAGGAAACCCTGGAACCACGCAGAGCCTGACCCTCTCAATGCCAGCGTATAGTGAGATGCCTCCTGCCAGGCCAGGGGCCATGGTTCAGACTGTAGAACCCCGACCCTCGGAACCACAGCATCTTTTACGCTGACATATATAAACAGATCTGTTCTACTATGCTCAAGTACTCTCTAAACCAAAAATTGAAAGCAAAAATATGTTTACACAGTAGGACTTATTTTTAGTGATGCATCATGTTTTGACGTTCTAATTTGGTAACATGAGTCACCCTCAGAGGGAGTATAGTATTTGGAGCCTGGAAACCAGGTATCACATGAGAGAGAGAGAGAGGGAGAGAGAGAGGGAGAGAGAGAGAGAGAGAGAGAGAGAGAGAGAGAGAGAGAGAGAGAGAGAGAGATACTATGAACTGATATGTTCGGCGCCGGGGAGTTAGCTCAGTGGTTCCAGCGCCTGTCTCGCAAGCGCAAGGGCCCGGGTTTGATTCCCCGGTAACCATATAACAACACTGGGTGTGGAGACCCACACCCAGCAGCAACCAGTACCACATACCACAGTGCCGGGCGTGGTGGCTCACGCCTGTAATCCCAGCACTTGGGAGGCAGAGGCAGGAGGATTGTGATGTGAGTTTGAGGCTGAGCTCAGGGCCAGCCTGAACCACAAAGCGAGACCCTGTCTCAAAAAACCTAAAAAAAAAACCTGATATGTTCATTGTTCAGATAGTTAGTAAATCATGAAAGCCCCTGAAAAATTCTATTTGAATTACATTTTTTTAAAGTTAAATTAGAAATAATCAAGCTTTATGACACAAAAATAATTTATAACCAATTGGTGCTAAAGAAACTTGCACAAGAAATTTAAAATGTATATGATTGTACATATTGTATACAAAATATATACATGGTTTATACATCTCTAGAGGAATGCACTCTGCAGAAAAAAGGAAAAAAATCTTCTGTACTAAGGACTGAATCTGAGCACTTTGTACTGAGCTGCACAGTGTTTTGCAAAAAGTCTTGTTATGTCACTAAGTTGCCTAAATTGGGTTAAAATTTGGAATCCTCCTGCCTCAGCCTCCTAGAGTACTGGGATTTCATAGGCATGCACCACCACACATGCTGATAAAAACATTTTTGTAATTATTTCTAATAATCATGTGGTGAACAGTGTTTTCTGACACTGTTCTGTATATAAACATGAAAGAGGGATATTGTCTGGGACATGTCTTTCATCCCTGACGTTATCGAGAACTAGGATTTTTGGTAGGGAGAATAAATTATGATGTAAAACAGAGTGATTAGCAAAAATCTAGTAGCTCTATATTTGAACTGGATATGTTAGTACAACTTGAGATGCATTCCACTTGAAAAAGAAAATTCTGGATCTCTCCATCCAAGACTGCTAGACAAATAGCATCCTGTTATTACCCAATGACAGTGAGCATCCTGAGCACTCAGGTGGTGTAGACTAAAAGGCACTTCTGAATAGGTAGTGGGTTTTAGGTCTGAACAGAGAAGATACAAAATGCACCCACAGTATTTCATGGCACAGCCAAGGAAGAGCTCTCAGCCTGGTGAGGACATACGTGATTTGAAGAGGGCCTTGCTGCCTACACCTGGGGCCATCTGGGCATTAAGAAAAACTGAAAACAGTGAAGGATCATAACACCTCAAGCTAAAAATGAGGTCCCTGTTGATATTCAAGGAGCGCAGGGTGAGGGGCTCCTGGATACAAGAATGACAACCAATAATTGTACAGGAATAAAAGAATTTTTTAAATTAACCACTTTGCCTCTACCTGGTGTTATAGCTGATTGAGCAATGAGATATAGCTAGATGGTATATCCATGGGTCGAAGATTAATAGTGAGCCATATATCTCCATGGTCTGTAAATATCACCCTGTGATATCCTTACTAATTTCTGAAAATAAATATATACTCTAAAAATGGAGCCATCTGGTTGCTCCTAACTAAATAATCATAGTCTGCATCACCAATAATAAGACAAGCTGGCTTAATCAGCTCCTGATGCGGTGAGGTAAGTGTACGTCATTTCTAATCAGCCCTGCTAGAATCTTCACAATTATTTTAAACCTAATCAAAAGAAAATTCGAAGACAAGTCCAGAATGTCAGGCTGTCTCAACAACAATTAGTCTATACTCTTCAAAAATAGTAAGGTTATGAGGAATAGAACAAGACAGGGGAAATGTTCTAGATTGTGTATAATGTTGGGTAAGGTAATACGATTGTGTATAATGTTGGTTAGGTGACGTCATGAAAGCACTGCTTCGCTCTGTGTTCCTAATTCTGAGGTGCACACTCAGGATGTCACGTGGACTAGGCAAGTGGCTGGGAGACCACCCAGCCCTGCACATACTATTAATTTTAGGTGTGATAGCGGCAGTAGAATGTTCTTAGAACGTGCCCGTTGAAGTGCCACAATGCCTTCAACTTATTATCAAGTGGTTCTTCTAGAAAAGAGTATATACTTTATATGGGTATATTCATAGATAAACTTAATGTTTTCTATATTCATCTATGTATTATGTTTAGACAAAAATAGATAAAGCACGCTTTTATACATAACATGTTATATGTGGAATTTAGAGATAGGTTGCTGTTTAATTACACTTACCTTTCAAATTTCTACAGGTCTAAGTTTTTCAAAATTAGAAGTTGGAGAACAAGAGAACTAAGAATATTATAAAATAGATGGCATAGCTTTAAAAAATAAAGCATACAAATATCAAGACTATTATGAATTAAGATGCGTTATGGACATGTACCCACTCCTCGTGACGAATGTAATCATTATATACTACAAACATGTACTAATAAAAATTAAAATGAAATAAGATTGAAACATTATTTCCTGTTCTAGATACCAGGACTTTCTTGTAGGAAATGCATTTAAAAGGCCTAGAAATCATCTAACTCAGCTCCCTCATTTTGTAGATGAGATAGCTCATGTAGGAGGCTATCTGGCTGGTCCAAAATCAACAAACAGACTCTTGCATCATCCTGCACTAATCTTCTTGTTTGGTAATTACTTCTTGAGCAGCTTCCACCAGCCAAGCACTCCTACTTCTCATTCAAGTTAAATCAAGAAGGACAGATTAAATAAGGAATGTAGGTAGAATGTAGGTACTACTTCCAAGTTTCAAAATAAAATTTAAAATTGAGTAAAGAAGGCAGAAGGGTACTCACTATAAAAATGGAGAAAAGGGTTCAGGAGCGAAGCTGGGCATGTGACGCAAGCCACAAACACCTGCGGCCAAAACCAACTAGAAAACATTTCATGCCACCAGTGCAAGAAACTGAATTCCGCCAACCACTTTGTAATCAAAGAAAATGACTTGCCCTGTAGTTGTCAGCTTTCTGCTTGCTAAACACATTACCTGACATCCATGGCATAAAGGAGGAGAGGTTTAATTCGGCTCCTGGTTTCCGAGATTCAGTCTGTGGTGGGGCTGGTCTCTCCTGAACTTCAGCCACACACCCTTTGACCACTGATTTTTGTGTACATTCCACCACTGTAATAACATGAATCAGGACTACTGTGTTTCCCTCAGCTCTGTGGGCCCCTCTAGCGGACTGTAAAGCCTGGCAGTGCTCCCCTCTGGGGACCCTGACACAAGAGCATTTCAACATCATAACACTTTCAATGTGATCTTAAATTCCACCGGGCTTAAGGATTGTTTAAGATGACATTATATTCATTTTTCACTGTGCTGATTTTGACCCAATATCTGTTAGAAACTGATGCTAAAAAAATCATATGAAATAAGGAAAGTACTATGTGAAGTGAAATGTGTATTACAGTGCAATAAAAGTTTTAAAAAACACGTAAATCTCAAACTTTATATGAAAAACTTAAAGAGTGATAATATAGCCACTTAGTGGAATAGTGGATAGCAATTACAGTGTTTAATTAGGTCAGGCATGGTGGTACATGCCTGTAATCTCAGTACTCTAGGAGGCCGAGACAGGAAGATCACTACTTCAAGTTCATCCTAAGCAACTTAGTGACTAAGGAATAGCCTATCTTAAAATAAAAAAGATTTAAAAGGGTGGGTGTCTTAGCTCAGTGCATTAGCCCTAGATTCAGTCTTCAGTAACACAAAAAATATCTCCAAAATGTTTAAGTACATGAGTCTTACCAAATTGTGTATACATGTGGACAAAACATAAAAGGGATAAAACATAACAGGGATGTAAAAGTCATGATGTGAGGTAGTATGTACACATTTAAAAAATCTTTATTACTGTAATTAAATTGTTTATACATTAAGGAAATACTTTTAAAAGCTAAGTTGTAGATCTCATTCATTAGTTTATGGGATTAATTTACTTCTTTTAAATTGAACTTCTTACCAGGACTGAATCATGAAAAAAAAAAAAAAGGAAAACCTGGGCCGAGGAGTTAGCTCAGTGGTTCCGATGCCTGTCTTGCAAATACAAGGACCTGGGTTTGATCCCCGGTAACCACATAGCAATACTGGGTGTGGAGACTCACCACAGCTGCAATCAGTACCACATACCACAGTGGCAGGTGTGGTGGCTCATGCCTGTAATCCCAGCACTCAGGAGGCAGAGGCAGGAGGATTGCTGTGATGTGAGTTTGAGGCTGACTCAGGGCCAGCCTGAACCACAAAGTGAGACCCTGTCTCAAAAAACCTAAAAAAAACACATTCTGAGGCCAGCCTTGCCCTGACACCAAAACCAGGTGAGGATGGTGGAAACAGACAGAGACAGAGAGAGAAATGAGAGAGAGAGAGAAGTAAAAAGAAACTATCAATATAGATGCATAAATCCTCGACAAAATACTAGCAAACCAAATCCAGCAGGGTATGGAAAAGGTTCTTCACCATAATCAAGCAGGATTCATCCCAGAGATGCAAGGATGATGTGAGGCACACAGATCAATAAATGTGATACATTCTATCAACAGAACGAAGGCCAAACCTGTCAGTTGGATCAAATCATACAGACAAGACATTGGAGAAAATAATTCTGTATTATTTGAAACAGAAATCAAGATTTCAGTCATATTTACAATAATTACAAAGAAAATAAAACACTTAGGAATAAATTCAATAAAAGAAATGAAAAACCTGTTTAGTGAAAACAATCCAAAAAACTGATGAAACAAACTGAAGAGCAACGCCAGAGGTGGGAAACCACCCTCGGTCAAGGATTGTAAGAATCAACATTGTTACGAAGCTTGTGTATATAGACAGTGGGGTTGCAGGGTGGGTGGGGGAATGGGGAAAAAATGAAAATCAAGTTGTGTCATATACTGGTACAAATTCTCAATGTGGAATGCAACAGTAATGTGTATACATAATGTACCAATAAAGATTTGAATCTTTAAAAAAGTCTTCATACTACCCGAGCTATTTACAATTTCAGTGCAACCTCCATGAAAATACCAATGACACCCTTCACAGAATTAGAAAAATGAATTTTAAAACTGGTATGAAACTATGAGTATTCTGAATAGCCAGTCGTTTTGAGCAAAAGGGCAAAGGAGGAGACATTATGTTGCTCAACTTTAAAATATCCTACAAAGATGTTCCATGTATGAGAACCTAATAACCTCAAGAAATGTAAACACTGTATATCATAAATGGGAGCTAAGATTAATAATAACAACAAAAATGAAAATGGAGAAAGAAGAACTAGAAGAGAGGAGAGGGAGGGGAATAACAGGGATATAAGAAGTAAGTTGGATTATGCCCATGCACCCACTCCCCATGATGACGGTGAATGGCATGTACTGAAAACATGTATGAATCAAAACTGTACGTACTACCAAGATATAGTCATCAAAAGGGCATAACGTTGCATGAGGACAAACACATCAAAATGAAACCAAACTGAGAGTATAGAAGTGAACCCACACAGCTACAGCCAACTGATCTTCAACAAAGGCGCCAAGAGCAAGCAAGAGAAAGCACTGTTTTCTCAATAAATGGTGTTGGCAGAGGTGGACACCCCCCTGCAGAGGAATGAAGCTAGACCCCCGTCCCTGGCCAGTAACCAAAACCTGCTCAGAATGGACTACAGAGCTACAAGACCTGAGGCTACAATAAACTACTAGAAGATATATAGAAAATGCTTTAACCTTAGAATATTTTAAAGGGATGGGGGGTAACACCCCAAAAGTACAAGCAACAAAGACAAAAATAGACAAATGGGTTTAAATCAATTAAAAAGCTATTGCACAACAAAGGCAACATTCAACAGCATGCAGAGATGTTCTACAGAATGGCATCAGTATCCAGATATAAAGGAGCTCTAGAAACTCAATGCCAGAAAAACAAATGACCCACTTTAAAAATGGGCAATACATCTAAATACAGACATTTGCCACAAGAGTACATAAAAATGGCCAACAGTCATATTATAGACATTCAGTACTGCTAATTATCAGGAAAATCAAAATCACTGCATCACCCCATCCCAGTAAGGATGGCAAATATAGAAAGGACTAAACATGACAAGCGCTGGAGAAGATGCTGAGGAGAGGGAACATGTGCATGCTGGTTGTAGGAAGGCAAATTAGTACCATCGCCAGGGAAAATACGATGGCAGGTCCTTAAAAACTCAGAAATTGAACTATCACATGATCTGCCAATCCCAATACTGGTATATACTGATATATCCAAATGAAAAGAGTACATTGAAGAGACATCTACACTCCCATCTCTATTGTGGAACTAATCACAATAGTCCAGGAAAGGAAATGGTTGAGATGTCCATCCACCAACAAATGGATAAAGAAAATGCAGTACATTAACATCATGGAGTATCACTCAGCCATCAAAAATGAAATCTTGACATTTGTGATAACATAGATAGAAACGGAAAGTGTTATGTTAATAAATAATAATAAACCAGACATAGAAACCC
Organism: Petromus typicus; assembly: GCA_004026965.1. Lineage (NCBI taxonomy): Eukaryota > Metazoa > Chordata > Mammalia > Rodentia > Petromuridae > Petromus > Petromus typicus. Next base: position 15,423 of record PVIR01025070.1, on the reverse strand, counting down.
AAGTGCCACATGAGCTGATTCATACATGGAATCTAAGGAACTTAATTTTCTCTTCAAAATTAAGAGCAGAGGGGTGGTTACTAGAGGCCAGGCACACAAGAGAAAAGGGTTGACTGATGTGTCCTCTCAACAGTGAGTTAGGAGCAAGAAAGTCCAGGAGCTATTGCACAGTGGTGGGAGTACAGACAATAATAATGCATCATACATTTCAAAAAGCTAGATGTGGTTCTTTTATAGAATGGAGTATTCTGCCATTTTATGATAATATTGAGTCATTCATACTGAAATGGATGTACCTTCAGGACATCCTTATAAGTGAAATAAATAGGTCACAGATGTATAAAGATCATATGTTTTCTCTGCTGTGAGAAAATGAAGATGTAAATGAGTTCTAACATACATAGTTGATACTGTGAAATGGAAAATATTTAAAAGGAAAGAGGGTATAGGGGTAAATAACGAGGGGAAAAAGAATGTAATAATAATTTTAAAAAAGAAACAAAGCTTATGTATGCAGGGAGTGGGGGGTTGGTGGGTGGGTGGGGGAAGGGGAAAAATGAGAATCAAGCCATTTCATATTCTGGTACAAACTCTCAATGTTGAATGCGATGATGATGTGTATTCATAATGTAACAATAAAGACTTGAATTTTTAAAAAAGATTCACAATGTTCTTGTGATAGTAATAAAAAATGGAAACAAAGCTTTGCGTGGGAGTAGGGGTTGTAGGGTGGGTCGGGGAAGGGGAAAAATGAGAATCAAGTCATGCCACATACTGGTAAAAATTTTCAGTGTTGAGTGTGATCAGGACATGTATATGAAATGTACCTATTTCACAATAAAAAAAAAATTAAAAGAAAACTGGAAGAAAAGAATGGGAGAGTTTTCACCACAAAGAAACCATAAATGTTTAAGGAAATGAGTAACTATAACTTCATTTAAACATTATGTGATGTATGCATGTATTACACAGTACACTGTAACCATTCGTATGTACGATTATGTTATGTATTAATTTACAACAAAAGTAATAATACATTTTAAATCTAATACGCCAATCTGTTAATAAGAATAGAAATCCTAGGCTTTATGTAGAATTCAAGTCCTTTAGACACAGGATTAGGAGATGGAAATAAAGCAATGTGCACAAATAGGGCTGGGTTGGACCTAAGACAAACACACCCCGGAAAGTACCGGCTTTGTCCGCTATGAGCTATGCAGTCCGGGTGATTGCCTTCACTTTACAGGTCCTGAGTGTCCTCAGGTGGGAAAGGGGAAAAGAGCAGCAACTGCTTTAGATGTTTACTGCAACAAGTGAGTAAAGTATTTATTTATTTTTTTTAAATTGAAATCTTTATTGGTACATTACATATACACATCATAATTGCACTCCACAATGGGTATGTAAAGTATTTAATAACACCTGGCATTGAAGAAAAGCTGAATGTATATCAAAGATCCTAGGTGCAGAGAGACAGAGAGAAAGAAAAAAACAGAGAGAGAGAGGAGAGAGAGAGAGAGAAGGAAGGAGGGAGGGAGGGGCCAAAACATATATACCTCAAGAAAAGGAAAAACTTGTATAAGTATTGTAATACTAAATTTACTGAGGTGTCATGAAATGCATATAAATTATCTTTGACCTCTGTAATTACAAAAGGTGCTCAAAGGGCTGGCCATTAGTTTCTGGACATTTATAATATGGTAAACTCCTGAACTGCAGATACAATCTCTGGCAGAATCTTATACAATAAAAACTATAATATTTTAAGTATTACTTATTCCATGATCCCTAGTTCCACCCTTATATAAATTATAAAGCAATATCACCTCCATGGTATAAACATGAAGCAAACGATACAAAGAGAAATGGTGATTTGTGTAAGGCTTGATAATGTATATATTACATTTGTCCTTTTCCTTTTAGCTAAGGCATAAATTAAGTCTGAAAATCAAATAATCTCAACTAAATCTTTGGTATTAATTTAAAAATCCAAATTAAAGAAGCAACTGCATAATAAATATTATTGAGAGGTCATTAGTTAAACAAAAAAATAATAGTAAAAATAATAAAGTAAGGGATGGAAAATCTCACCACAGCCACCGTCACTGCCTTCCAAAAGTTTCTGGGCATTGTGTTTTTCTAAAGAATCCAAAGATGAAAAATTTTAGAATTAGTTTCTCTGTTTTTAAGTGCACAACAGCAAGTTATGTTCACTTTGTTTTCCTGAGTTCGAAAGCAAAATAAAAAGTTACAGAGCATATTTCCCTACAGTTTCCAACCTTCTGCTGCGCATCCAACCTTCCTAACAATGCTCTGATTATGTGTCTGGGTGGGTAGCGCTCCTTCCTACCAAAACACGCTCTGCATTTGGTCAGATGACTGAGAGGAAAACAAGTAAAACAATTTTCTTTTGCTTACTGGTGGGATTCGACTATGCGTGGAGGAAATGTTTGTCGTGCTCACCACATTTTTGTCATATACTTGTCCCACAGAGCTTGCATCTGATCCAGAAGAGAGAGGAGTGGCTGGCGGTTGCGGGGGCGCTGGAGAAGTCCCTTGCCAGGCCCCTTCCTGCAGGACCGCAGGGGCACACTCTCTCAAACACAGCTTGTTAATTCTAAATCTTGCTCAGAATCCATCAGGCCTCCGCTTTTGTCTCCTGCTCAACAGTCAAATTCTCGAGCCGTACTCCCATGCTCCTCCCCACAGATACACCAGGGACAAGGCCACACTAGCCCAGCCTATATCTTTGCTTATCTTGCTGTCGCTGCTTCCTGTGACACTTACCCAAACTCCCATCATTTCTCAGGACTCAGCTCGTGAATCACTCACTCATTAAAACATGCCAAGTCCACAAGGTCCACACTCTCTGAATGGCCAGAGTACCTCTGTCTGAAGCCCCGACCCTTAATGAAATGTTCCTTTGTACTTTTGACATTTCAAGTCGCCACATCATTCTGTGACTTGTCTTTGAGTTGTTGGAAAATAGTGACTACTGTGGGAGCAAATTTATTATGTCCATGGGAGTTTGTATTATTATTTGCAGTTATTCATTCCCTTCTTTTTTGTGCATGAACTGTTTCTCCTGATTCTACTGACTTTGAGTTTGGACACGTGACCTGCTTTGCTGAATGGAATATTCACTATCTATCACTGCCAAGGAGAAGATTTTAGAAAGATTACAATGTTTTGAAAGTCTATTAGCTCCTGTCTCCTCAACCATAAGCAAAGCAAGTTACACCCAATATCTTCTTTTAGGTCCCTGAAGAAGGCAATACAGAGAACTCTCTGGATGGGCTCACAACAGACAGCCGATAGCTGACGACATGAACCTGCGCAAGAAATAAGCATAAGCTACAGTGACCCAGCGGGGATTTGGGCACGTCATTCAGTGAAAGCAGCCTTACTGAACATCTAACTTTTGCAGGCACTGTGTTACACACTCACTTTTCATTGGACTGATACTTCATCTTGTGCTGTGTAATTTACTGCTCTCATTTCATAATTCTTTCAGGAAATAAGGATAAGAGAGGTAAAGTAACTAGCTCAGAACACATAGTACTGTAAGTCTTTAGAAACATCTGGTTTAAAGTCAGAATCTGCTACCTATTAAATATGGTATTATAGGCAAAAGACAATCATGCTAAAACTCAGGAAAATAAAGACAGTATTTAAATTCTTCTTAATGTATGTTTCTAAGGACTGTTGAGACTGAATTAAATAGTGCACATAATAAGAGAGCCTTACTTCATGTCACCCTGCAGTGCCCTGAGATGAGACGCTGGTGGGTGTGAAGAGTTCAGGAAGCACGGGGTCGGGGAGACAAAGAATCAGAAGTCAGTACAGTGAGCAGGTCACAATGAAGGTATCAGGTCACTCCCTCTACGTGGAAAATGTCTCGGATGGCTGAGTATATCCTACAAGTCCTAACTGTTTCAAAATAAGGACTCCTGGGCCACAGATTTAGCTCAGTAGCACAGTACCTGCCTTGTTAGCACAAGATCCTGAATTGGATTCCCTGTACTTCAAGAAAAACAAAACAAAAGAAGGACTATTACTCCTATTACTGACTAGCTCTGAACAAAAACAAAACCACGCAGAAGCAATAACCTAAAGTCACTGGGAAACAAATGAAAAGCAAATTGACTGGAAAAATCAAACTTAGGAAGAATGGAAGCTTGGAGAGAAGGAGCACAAGACGATGAGATTGTCATTGTTTCACATTTTAGTCAGAAAGGATTCTAAAACCAGCATCTATCGCATGGCTAAAATCTGAATAGAAAGCAGTTTTTCTGCCCCCCAAAATTTATAAAACAAAACTGCAGATCAACTGCAGCTTTCAGGCACTATATAGGGAAGTGATCAGTGACTTAGCAACTTACAAGACTGTTTTGATATGAAAAATAAAAAAGGGCTGGTGATGTAGCTCAATATAAATGCCCTGGGTTCAATCCCCAGGGCTGTAGGGAAGAAAAAAGACTGGGTGAACTGTGGGATAATGACAGAGGATTGAAAGTACATGTAACCAGATTCCCAGACGGAAAGCAGGGGGGGTGGGTATTTTAAATATAATCACCAAACTTTCTGAAATTTTGTGAGATGTAACTTATGTATTCAAGACACTAAGAAGGATAAATACATAGGAAACCACATAAACACACCAGAGTCCAACTATTAAAAGCAACAAAAAAAGAAAAGATATTAAAAATACCAGAGAAAAATGCTACATCATAAATGCAAAGGCATCTACTCAAATACACACCAATTGCTCAGCAGAAACTACAGAGACCAAGAACAGGGAAATGTGTGTAAAGTGTTGAGCAGGAAATCTATTAACTTGAAATTCTATATTCAGTGAAAATAGCCACTCAGGTATGAAGGCAGAAACACTAAATCTGCTGGGAGATACATTAGGTAGAACTCTTGAAGACACTAGGGTAGGAAAAGACTTTATGAACAAAACTTCAGTCACATGGGAACTAGCACAAGAGTCAGCAACTGGGATCTCATTAAAAAGCATTTGCACAGTAAGAGAAACCACCAACAGGGTAGAGAGACAACCCATAATGCGGGAAAACAATTTTATCAGCTGTCTTTAGACAAAGGACTAATATCTAGAATATATAAAGAACTCAAAACAATCAAACCTCACAAATCGAAAGACTCAGTCCAAAAATGGGCATCTGAAATGAACAGAGATCTAACAGATGAAGAAGTAGAAAGAGCAAATAAATATATGAAAAAATGTTCAGTATCACTAGTTATCTGTAAGATACAAATGAAAACAACGCTGAAATTCCATCTTACCCCAGAAAGAGTGGCTGCTATCAAGAAATCAACTAACAAATGTTAGTGGGGCTATGGGGAAAAAGAAATGCTTCACTGTTGGTAGGAATGTAGACTGACACAACCACTGTGGAAATCAGTGTGGAGATTCCTCAAAAAACTAGGATTAAAGGTTCCATTTGACCCTGCTATTTCCCTGCTGGGTATATTTATGAAAGAATTAAAAGTATCATTCCAGGTCGGGGAGTTTAGCTCAGTGGTTCTGGCGCCTGTCTCGCAAGCACAAGGACCTGGGTTCGATCCCCGGTAACCACATACCATACTGGGCGTGGAGACTCACGCCAGCAGCAACCAGCACCACATACCACAGTGCCGGGCATGGTGGCTCACGCCTGTCATCCCAGCACTCGGGAGGCAGAGGCAGGAGGATTGCTGTGATGTGAGTTTGAGGCTGAGCTCAGGGCCAGCCTAAACCACAAAGTGAGACCCTGTCTCAAAAAACCTAAAAAAAAAAAAAAAAAAAAAGTATCATTCCACAGAGACCTATGTGCAGCCATGTTTATAGTAGCACAGCTTGTAATAGCTAAATCTTGGAAAGAGCCCAAATGCCCATCAACTATTGATTGAATAAAGAACATATAGTTATTATTTTTTAATAAAATCGAGTACTTCTCAATCATAAAGAAAGATAAACTAGAGTCATTTATATTTAAATAGCTGCCCCTTGAGACCATACTCTTAAGTGAAATAAATAGGACACACAGGTGTAAATACTAAATTGTTTCTCTGGTGTAAGAAACAAAGTGTGAATGAAGTCTAAAATGTAGAAAAGATATTGTAAAATAAGAAAATGCTCAAAGGGGAAGAGGACATGGGTAGGGAGAGAAGAATAAGAAAAAAATGAGAAAAGAAGAAAATAATGGAAACAAAGCTTATGTAAATAGGGAGAAGTGGAGGAGTGGAAGGAGGGGAGGGGAGTGGAAAAAAATAAGAACCAAATGTATCACATACAGGTACAAAGGCCGTATAGTGAATGTGATTTTAATGTACACCTAAAATGTACCAATAAACTCAATGAATTTTGAAAAACCAAGTGGTTCATTGATACATGTTTGGTTTCTACATTTTTGCATGAAATATTCATGAAAAAATATATGTTTACATATAACACAGAGTGTTTAAACTAAAAAGTCAATAAAGAAAAGGAATTTTTAGAATTTAATAATATGAAATATTTTTAAATATTCAAGTAATTTATCTGGTTTTTATTTTTTTGGTTTTTTTGAGACAGGGTCTCGCTTTGTGGTTCAGGCTGGCCCTGAGCTCAGCCTCAAACTCACATCACAGCAATCCTCCTGCCTCTGCCTCCCGAGTGCTGGGATTACAGGCGTGAGCCACCACGCCCGGCACTGTGGCATGTGGTGCTGGTTGCTGCTGGGGTGAGTCTCCACACCCAGTATGGTATGTGGTTACGTGGGATCGAAACTGGGTCCTTGCGCTTGAAGACAGGCCCCGGAACCACTGAGCTAACTTCCCGGCCCAAATATTCAAGTTATTTAAAAGAAAGGAAAGAGAAAACAGAAAAAATTTAAAGTTATGGCTCTCTTGATATCTACATTAAATGATAGTGGACTAAATATTCCAACTAAAAGGCAGAAATTAAGCTGGGCATAGTGGCACACATGTAATCCTAACCCTCAAGAGGCCAAGGCAGGAGGATCCCTGTGAGTTCAAGGTCAGCCTGAGCTACATCGTGAGACCCTGTCTCCAAAAACCAAAACAGTTTAACAAAGACAGGCAGCGATTATAAACAGGTAAATACTGAAAACCTAACAACACACTAGTCCAAGGCATGCACTTCCCATATAAAGGCATAGATTAGAAAGAGAAGGCAAAGAGGACAGCAAAGAGGAAGCATAAGGAGGCCGGAGTGAGAGATGAGGGGGTCACGTCACTGCCTGGTGTGCTTCCACATCTTCAGTACCTAGGGTGGCGAACCCATGGTATGCATGCTGCAGCCAACTGTTCGCTATCACTGAAACCTCTAAAAAGTTCAATATCTGCTTCCTGTCTGCCATGAACTGAGTGGCTTTGCTCCACCAGACCCTTTCACCATCAAGGCCTTGGAGGCAGCTGACTGTGAACTGAATCTCTGAAGCCAAGAACCCAAAATAATACAAGTGGCTACACTAGTATCAGATGAAGTGGACTGAAACCATCCCATCAGAGAAGGAAGGAGGTCAGGTGCCTCCGCCTTCAGTGGAGCTGGTGTCTAGAGTGCAGTAAAAGCTCCTGGGGAGAAAATCACCAAAGGAGACCTCTGTCCCATAGACTGCCTCCCGTTGTAGGTGAATTTGTAGAGCCATGAGTTAGGAAGGCATCGGCTAGATTTGCTAAGGAGTGAATTCATAAATAAACAGTGGCCCCAGCAAAATAAATAAGCAGAAATACTTCCCTTACAAGCATGAAGAAACTAGGCAAATGTCACAAAAATGTCTCTTAAATGCCTAACCAAGCTCTCAATAAAAATACCAAAAATAAAATCTGTGCCACAGTCAAGTGATCTGATGCTACAGCTGCAGGGGGAAGTGATGACGTTTGCAGGCGGATGAGAACAGATTCTGCAGGTCAGCAGATCCCTGGTTCTGACGCTGAGTCACAGAGGAGCTTAGTTCTCCTGGTGCTTCTCTGCAGGTGCCTGTTTTCTGCCAGAAAAGACAGCCTGCTTCTCATTCATTCTCCGGGCCAGGCACAACTTGAAGGAGACTGTGTGTGTGTCATGCAGGGAAACCTGGCTCATGCAGGGAGGTTAAACATAGAGAAGGGAATCTTGGCTCATAGAAGGGAGGCCTGGATTTAACACTGCTGTGATGTCAGCGTGCTCTGCTCTCCCTGCCGCCCTCAAGTCCTCTTCCTTGGCACTAGCTTTTCTCGTGGAAATCCAGTTCACAGGGCTAAAAGACAGCGGCACATCCAGCCCTATGTCTTCACTGCCTCTTGTACAGCCAATGGGAAAGTTGGCTTTCTCTACAGACAAACAGAAGTCCCGAGCCTGACCCTAATCAGTCCAGATAATGGCACAGCCCTTCCTAAGCCACTTACCCAGGAAATGTAATATTCCAATTTGCCGCTTGAGTCATATGCCTCCCCATTCCTGGAATGCACAGTGAGATCAATATCACTTAAGCTCCCAGGACAGACTCTCTGGTGCCCTGTGTCGCTTTCCCGTCCACCTCCGGTCAGCTCTGATTGTGCTTGAACACTCTGTCCACGCGAACCTCTCCCACCCAGGCAGTCCAGGAAGCCACCTCAGTCCGTCAGCAATCGCCGGCCTCCTCCTTCCCAGAAGTTCTACTTACACTCCTTTTTAGTCATCTCTGCAGGAAAACACTCCTGCGGAGACAGCTAATGTTCTCTTTAGCTTAAAAAAAAAGTGTAAACAACACTTCCTTCGCATACTCTCACATTTTCATAACTCATCAGATAGACCGATGACAAAATATAAGCTGGCTGGACCTTGCTAGTTAGGCTCTGGTTCAACTCAAGGCCCAGAAAGTCTCCCCCTGGGAGCAGCTCATCTGCCAGTCAGAGCAGACGTCCGGAGGCGCCACGCTCCCAGGTAACGCCCGTGGGGTTCTATTTTATATCTCAAAAGCCGCCCTGGGGCCGGGGAGTTAGCTCAGTGGTTCCGGCGCCTGTTTTGCAAGCGCACGGACCCAGGTTCGATCCCGGGTAACCACATACCATACTGGGTGTGGAGACTCATGCCCAGCAGCAACCAGCACCACATACCACAGTGCCGGGCATGGTGGCTCACGCCTGTAATCCCAGCACTCGGGAGGCAGAGACAGGAGGATTGCTGTGATGTGAGTTGAAGGCTGAGCTCAGGGCCAGCCTGAACCACAAAGCGAGACCCTGTCTCAAAAAAAACCAAAAAAAAAAAAAAAAAAAAGAAAAGCCGCCCTGGCCCAGTTCCTGGTGTTACTGTCACAGGACGTGGCATTTCTTTCCCGCAGCAGTTAGACAGTTGCCCCTGAGGTCCGTTTCCCAGGGGTCTGAACCACGAAATACGCTACGCCCTCAACTTACAGGAGGAGAGGCTCTTGTGGGCTCAGCCCACGGGAAAGAGAGAAGGGAGGAGTCAGGGACAAGAGTGCATCTCTGCAGGTCACAGCCCAGCCAGGCTCCGGCTCCTAGCGGCCCGCTCGGCTACCCAATTCCCCAGTGAGGAGTTCACCGTGAGCACAGTGCCCCGGGATCCAGTCACCTTCCACCTGAGAATTCCAGGCACTATTTTAGATCTAAACCATAACACTGGGTTCGGTATGTGTTACGGTTTTTGGTTTGTTTGTTTGGTTTTTGGTTTCAGATTTTTGTTGGAGGAGGATTAGGTTTTTGTTAGCTTTATACTTTGCTTTTTTTTTTTTTTTAATTGTGTATTGTTTTGCTATTTTCAGTGCTGGGCATTGAACCTAGGACCTCCCCACTAACTATATTCCAGCTCCCAGATTCTCACTAAGTTGCTAAGTTGCCCAGGCTGAACAGGAACTTGTTGTCCTCCTGCCTCAGCCTCCCAGAATGCTGGAATTACAGCCGTGCCTTAGTGTGCTTTATGTCAAGTATAATGATACTCCAGCATTGCCAAATAAATTGTGTTTTAAATTGAACTTCCTCTAGGGCAGAGCTCACATTTCCTTAACAAACTTTCCTCAATTAAAAAAATTACTTGATAAAAAGAAATATTTTCTGACTCATTGTCCCAGAACCTCGATCAAAGGTAAAATCACGTGTCTGGTACATATACAGTAAGTACATGTAAAATCTCCTATTGAGTTATTAACAATGAGAAGAGGGTCGGAAGGAGTGACCAGCAGGCACGGTGGTACGTGCCCACGGTCACTGCCATCGCTCTTACCACCTGTGAGCGTGGGATCCTGTGAACTGGACATAGAGCCAGCTTTCCTGGAAGAATGTTAGACATTGGCTCCCTAAGTAGTTTGTTTTCTGCAAAGTGGATGATCCTGCTCCCTTGACTAAGTATTGTTCTTGAATAGGACACTCCAGTGGAAACTGCTGCCTACTCAATCTGTCCCATTACATTCCGATTTTTAAAAAGAAAACAAATTTTTACTGAACACATGGAAGTAGTACATTCTCCTAAGAAGTCACATGCCTCCAATACTGCTGGCAGCTACATAAAATACAACGGCATCGCTGGGCACCCCCAGAACAGTGAGGGCACTGACAGATTACAAGGAACTTACATAAACATAGAATTTCTGAATTACTTAACTAAACAAATTCAACCTTGCTAAGGTGATTCTTCTTCTGATTAGAGATTATTCCCATGCAGTTCTCCTGATCAGAACACATTAAACAGACATAATGATCTCTAACATCATTTTTACTATTAGTGAAAGAATCAATTTTGCAACTTCCAAGGAGTCCTCTGATAAATCTCAAGGCTAGTTTTAGGTATGAAATGAGTTACATGAATTATATGAATATACATGATCTGTATATATAATTCATTTTACACACACACACAGAAAGGAACACCACTGTAAAAAGCTTAGGTCTTTGCTAAGTGAAGAGTTTTTCTTTAAATAAAGACATATATATTCAATATAAAACACAGTGTTGGACATGGTGGTACATGCTTGTAATCCCAGCATTTAGGAGGCTGAGGCAGGAGGATTGCTGAGAGTTGGTGGCTAGCCTAAACTATATCAGTGAGTTTCAGAGCAATCTAGACTACATAGTAAGGCCGTTTCCCCACTCCACAAAAAAACCCACAAAAACTCTGCTATCTAGGCAGATAATTCATACGATAATGAAAAAACTTTTCTAACATAGGCAAAGAGGATTAATCAATAAACCAATGGAAAAGAACTATCAAAATTAAACATACTGCCAAAATTTTAAAACAGTGCATATATTCGCTTCAGATTTAAGTGTCATAAACAAAATTCACTTTCATAGTCATTTTCTTTCTTGTGATAATTTTGAGAATAGCTTTTTCATAGTGGATGATTATTTTATTTTTCTGCTTTATTGAGTTATCTTCAAGGTTTTATATCTTAGAATAAACCAACACATTAGGATTGCCTTTTATATGCTTAGATTCTCATAAGTATACGATGAAGTCCTCCAGGAGATACATAATATGCAATATCACAGATTGAATGCAGAAGGAGGTATGAGATGCTAGCTATATTCAGAAGATTTTTAAAACTAGTAACAGTATCCATTGTCTCTGGCAAAAGTGCAGGCTAACTAGAGACCTGTGATGAAGAGAAATGTTTAAGTTTGTGTAACCTGTGTTCTAGAATTTTTACACTTGAGACTATACTGGCTAGTCACTAAGTTAAATTTTTAATGTGACACTGAACCTGAAATGACATTAAATCTGGTTTCCTATTAATCAGGAAAATCTCCCTTTTCTTTTTAAGGAATTTCCTTTTCTCACCTATTTGATAAATCTTCACTTTTTTTTTTTTTTTCAGGACCAGGGATGGAATGTAGGACTCTGAGCTTGCCAGGTCCCACGTCCCCAGCCCTCACATTTGTTTTTAGACATATAAAATTTAATATGATTGAATAGCCAAATTCTTATAACTCCACTTCAGTAAAATTTCATTGCAGCATCTTGATAATAATATGCAAATTCTTAGTCTCTTGAAAACTAAAGTGGTAAATTGTATGTTATGTATGTTTTACCACATTTCCTTAAGCTTAAACTATATGTTGAAAGCAAATGTGATAATGCCAGCACTTGAGAGATGGAGACAGGAGGATGACAATTTGGGAATTAGCCTGGGCTACATAACAAGTTCAAGACCAGCCTGAGCTACATAGCAAGATTCTAACGTCTATTTTTAAAAAGTACCCTGAGTTTTGCAGGTACCAAAATGATTTGTTTCATTGAAATACGTCTAGACTGAGTTTTTCTCTTCATAACAAGTCATTTTCTCCCTTCTTTGTAAGACTCAAGGTGTGCAGAAAACACTGGCACAGAGAGAAGTCAAGGCGGGCAAGGCAGAAAAGCAGGTTGATTCTAAAGGAGTCTTGCCAACCAGGGTCTAGCATATTCAAGCAGATCAGTGAATTCTTATTGAATAAACCGAGGCAGTTCTTAAGAACTGTTTTCCTATTTGAAATACCTAATCATTCATCCAGTATTTATCCTGGTTCTCTGATCATCAGTCAGAGAGCAAGCTATCATAAACCTTGAGAGGCAAATCCTTGTGAATTCTGTCTGGAGAGAGAAACAGTGAGTTACAATAGAGAGGATTAATGTGAGAGACTGACTTACTCTTCTCTCCTGTCTGAGCCTCCTGGCATTATCTCAAATTCTGTGCTCACTTACAGCAGCGACCTTCCTGAAAATGCAGTTTTACCTGATACTGGAAACTTCACAAGAGCTCCCCAATACACTTACTCATTCAAACAGTGCAACCCTGACACCAAGTGGTGAAAACCAGTATGAGCTCTTTTCCTGAAATTCTACTGTAGGAGATGCTATTATGAGACATTCTAGAAGGTATGATAGATTTTGTGAAGTAGAAAATATTCAGTGGGAAACGGGTAGGGGAAAGTAATGAAGGGAAAGATAAAATATCATCTTATCAATTAAAAAAAAGAAAGCTTATGTATATGGGGGTGGGTGTGGTAGTATGGGTAGGGAAATGGGTAAAAATGAGAATTAACTCATGTCACATCATGTACTGATACAAATTCCCAGTGTGTAGTGCAATTGAGATGTGTAAATAAAATGTACCAATAGGGGCTAGGAGTTTAGCTCAGTGATTCCGGTGCATGCCTTGCAAATGCAAGGACCTAGGTTTGATCCCTGGTAGCCACATACCACAGTGCCAGGCGTGGTGACTCACGCCTGTAATCCCAGCACTGAGGAGGCAGAGGTAGGCAGATTGCTGTGATGTGAGTTTGGGGCTGAGTTCAGGACCTGCCTGAACTACAAAAGCAAGACCCTGTCTGAAAAAACTAAAAAAAAAAAAAATTAAAAATTTTAAATGTATCAATAAAGAATTCAATTAAAAAATAAAATAAAAATTACAGCTTTTCAGTGTTACATACTATTTCTTCTTCATCCAATTATTATTAAAGGAAGAATAGTAAGGTTATCCATACAAACAGTTCCTGTGAGAATTAAGTCAATAAAAAATAGTAAGGAATGTCTGGGACACAGTAAGTGCTAAATAAAGGTTACCTCCTGTTGCTGACTCATTTCACATCTGCTGGGTGTCTGTCAGGACACAGAGCAAGCTGTCCTCCTCCTCCAGATGCCAGTTGGGAAGCAAAAATGAACCAAATGCAGTAAAGTGCTAATTAAGCTACGAAAGATGTACTTAGTAGATACAGGGAAGCCACACGAGACAGAGGTTTAGTACTTTTTCCTCAGGTACTGAGCACTGACAACTATATTAGTAATCAGTACCTCATATTCTGGCCATACATGATTGACTGCGGTTGGATACCTGCTTAGGCTGGGTCAGTCAAGTCTCGTCTTCTAGGAATTTGAAGTTTGGTACAGAGATCAGTCAGAGGTGCAGCTGAATGAGGACACACACTGTGCTTTAAGGCAGTCATGTGTACAGGAAAACAGAAAAGATTAGCAGCTGCAGAGAATGGCGCACACCTGGGATCCAAGCACTGCATAGGTTAAGGAAGGAGGATTGCAAGTTCAAGGCCAACGGGGACTAAAGCATAGAGAGAAAGAAAGAAAGAAAAAAAGGGTTGCCTACAGAAAAAGAAAAAAAAAAAAACAAAGAACAAAACAGAACTACAGAGAGTGGCAAAGAGGGTGTTTTGTGTCTTTAGAGAGATAAAAAATCTTCTTCAAAGGCAAAAAAACACCTGGTGTCCTGACAGTTGTCTCCTCTTTGGTTTAAGACTTGATAATGTCTCAGACTGCACCAGGACCCTTGAGTGTGGGCAGGTTCTTCTACAGCCTGATAATAAAATTTCACTCCTTGTTACATCTTGTCCTAAGGACTCTGTTTCCATTAAAGTGATCTTGGCTTTAACACAAGGTAAGCTCAAACATTAATTTATCACCTAATATTTATGCTGAAAAATTAAAATTGTATTTTTTAAAGACAGTATTTGGGCATCATTGTTACATAAGGCAATTTTACACAATAGTTGAGATATTATTTCTCACCTATGGAATGGCAATATTTATAAAGGATATAAAAGGTTATTAGTTTTGAGATTTTGATTAAAATGAAAATAGATCTCTATAAAAGTACAGAAAAAGGACATTTGAATTTTAAATTCTACAAGTCTCTAAACTGAACATTTTCCTAATTAGTAAAATTAGCATATGGGCATATTATGCAAATTTATGACTCACAAGTACAAACATATTAAGGTGAAACAGAAAATATATTTCACCTGGCATAGAGATAAAGTAAGGAAATCTGCTAAATTCCTAGTAAACTATATGCATGCACTACAGTCATTGCAATTTAAATATATATATTGCCATAGTCCTATGATGATGAGTATACATATATAGATACATAATGTGGTGACTGTATATAATTTTGAAATATTTATTTAAGTGTATAATACACAGGAGTTTTAAGAAAAATATTACTTAACAATCCACCACCAAGACATCTCATTTGTCTATTTTCCCCTTAAATACATTTTTTTTTGTATCAGGGATTGAACTCAGGACCTTGCACTTGTTTTTTTTTTTTTTTTTTTTTTTTAGGTTTTTGGAGACAGGGTCTCGCTTTGTGGTTCAGGCTGGCCCTGAGCTCAGCCTCAAACTCACACAGCAATCTTCCTGCCTCTGCCTCCCGAGTGCTGGGATTACAGGCGTGAGCCACCACGCCCGGCACTGTGGATGTGGTACTGGTTGCTGCTGGGTGTGGGTCTCCACACCCAGTATCGTTATGTGGTTACCGGGGAATCGAGCCCGGGTCCTTGCGCTTGCGAGACAGGCGCCGGAACCACTGAGCTAACTCCCCGGCCCAGGACCTTGCACTTGTAAGGCAGGTGCTGAAATCACTCAGCTAAATCCCTGGTCCTCAAACATAATTTTTACCCAGATTATAATAAATCTACAAATTTTTGCTTTGCTTTGAAATTAACAATTTTTTTTTT
>PVIR01025069.1:0-25246 GCA_004026965.1 Petromus typicus | reverse complement strand
TGTTATTCAACCAGATGCATTAAAGAGAGTAATTCCTCACTTCATTTGATACCAATTGCATTACAGAGCAAAGTGCTCCCTCAAAGTTAGACAGAAAACTTGGTGATGAAAGTCATCAAAATAAGTTGAACTGAAATTCATCCACAACTTCATTATGTTCTTGTAAAAGTGCTAAGGACTTTGACAAATACTATCTCATTAACTTATTTGTAACCAAAGCTTTTGATTATCTGCACTCTATGAAAGTTAAAAACTGAGATCAGAAATAGCAAGTTACTGACTGGGGTCACAGGCAGGAGAGCAGCCTGGGAAGACTCAGGTTTGTGGTCTTTCCTGGAAGAGAAACTGATATCCACACTCAAAGGAAAAGTCTGCAGGATTTAATGGGCCAGACAGTTTCACAATGGAAAATAACTCATGGGGGAGGAAAAATGGAGGAACCCATACATGTAGAAGTTAAATAATATAAAACATCTGACAGAATTCTGTGTCAAAGAATGACAGTGCTAAACAGTCTGTTTGTGAACTTCCTGTGAATTAGGAGATGAACCTAAGCTTGTCAGGTTCAATGACTTGAGTCATTTTATTCAGAGAAGCTAACTCATATTGATAGAATTCATATAGACCTATACTTACAAGCAAAGTACTGATTGTTGTGAAAATGCTCATTGAATTAAGGTACTGCTATTCTATAGATAGGCTGATTCTCTCCCATACTCAAGAACAAATTAAGCTATCATGAAACCCAAGTAGCAGCTCCAATCTGTTACCCCAATGCATTTTTCTGTGTATCTTAATTGGTTGATAGCTCAGTCAGAGCTGCCTCGTATTTCTTTTCCTTTTGCTAGTTACTTACATACTAATCTTGTGGTTTTCTTCAACCCCCAGCACAAAACACATAGGATAGTGTGGGAGTCAGGGGAAGAGGATGCAGCCGAACCCTCATGGCAAATTCCAATCCCTTGTGAGTCCCACAGCTAAAGGATTAATGATCAACAAACAACAAAGTTGGAACCTTGAGAAAAAGGCTGAGCCTGGGCTCAACTCTTGCTACACTGAGCAGCAGTAGCAGAAGGCCAAATACTGCAGCAGCAGAAGGGAGCAGAAGAGAGCAGAAGAGCCCTAACCCTCGCTCACCTCACCTTTATTTGGTATCAAGCCTTCACTCCCATAATCCTACCATGCATAAAACAGGGCAATCCCACAATAATCCCTGTAGTGGAAGATCCTGTAGGACAGGGCAGATGTCCTTTAACCCTAGTAAGTCTTAATAAATCTTAAGGACAATAATCCTAGTGCAAAAATCCTTGTAGGTTAAGATCCCACAGGGTGGGGCAGACATCCCTAAATCCAAGTTAGTTAAATCCTAGGTCCAAGTGTGTTGTCCACAGTTCCTGACAGAATAGAACTCAATCTTTGGTTCTTGAAATGTACATACCCCAAGGGCAAAAATATATATGCAAGATATTACCAAAGGTGCAAGGATGCAGATGGGCCTTTCTGTCAAGGAACACACAACAGTCAAAGTCTAATGGTAAACAGAGACCCCAGTCCACCCTAGGAGTAAGGATCGAACACATTGCCTTCACCCTGAGTGATGTTCCTTACCCATTTTTTATGCTAAAACAGTGTGCCAAAGTTGCCTATGCTGTGCTAAAATTGCAATCCTCCTACTGCAACTTCTGAGGATGCTGGGATTAGACACATGCCAGCAGGCCCAGCTCCTATTCCCATGGCTAAAAGTACTTTGACTGTTCTGACAAGTTACTCAGTGATAATCTCTCTCATTTGACCTGTTGTTTTCCAGTATCAAAATTTTAATTATATTTGTTTTTCATTGATGCCATTATGGACTTTTAATTGTGTGTAAGAGACACATTAGTACATTCAACTTCGAAAACAAGGCAACACAGAAAACTGACAGCAGCAGTGATAACTTTCAATCCCCAAAAACTTGATATTTACTTCTTCAGCATGAAAGTGTATTGCCTTGTTCTTTGCCAAGCCATATTTTCAAGCTGTCATTTATAAACTCAACTTGGTTGAGGTATAGTGTGTTTCCATGCAATAACAATTATTTCCTAGAGTAAGAAACTATAGTTGCAGAGATAAGAATAATTTTTTTTTATTCATTAAATTGTTTGGTATATTGAAGGTATACGCTATCATATTCACCATTAGGATTTGGACATGCACATGATGTATCTTATTTCTTGTTTTTACCCAATGTCCTTCCTCCATTTTACCCCTTCCTGTTAACAAAAGCTTTGTGCCCATATTTTCCTTCTTTTCTCATTTATTTCATTCCTTTCCCCCCAGTCCCCTGCCTAGTTCCCCTTCCCCTTGGAGTCTTTTCTTCCTATTTTACATGATCTTTTACACATTTTGGTCCTCATTTACACTTTCAGTTTCTCATACAGGAGAAACAATTCAATATTTACACATGTATGTCCTATTTCACTAAGAGTATGGCCTCAAAGTGAATTCACTTAGCTATAAATGTTTCTATTTTGTCATTCTTTATAGCTGAATAGTACCTCATTTTGTAAAAATAAAATAAAACACATCTCCTTTATCCAGTCTTCAGTTGATGGACATTGGGCCTGTTTCCAAGATTTTGCTACTACAAACTGTGCTGCTATAAACATGGCTATGCATATATTGTTGTGGTATAATCCATTAGATACAGAAGATCTGGAATATCATACACCCTGACCAAGAAAAACTCATCCCAGGGATGCAAGAATGGTTCAACACATACAAATCAATACGTATTGTAAGGTTAAAAAATCTAAGGCAGGCCCCAACTACAGCAGAAAAAGTAGTAGGCCTAAATTTATGTTTCCCAGTTCCTGTAGAGCCCTCCCATTCCCATAAACAGATGGCAAAAAGAGATAATGACTTACTAAGAATCCCAACTATGAGGAAGCTAAAACCACAAGCAGTGTAAAAATTACTCTCCAATAAAATAAAGACACCTTGCGTTAAGTTTAAAACGTAGCCAATAAATTCAAAAGTTAGCTCGCTAAGCCAATGAAATGAAGACCCCTTGCTTAAGCTAGAAATCGAGTATAAAAGTTGTAAAATTCTGTAGTCCAGGACCGTTCCTCTCCTGCATGTTAGGACGGTCCTAGCACTCTGGCCTCTGAATAAACCTCTTGCTGTTGCATCAATATTCTGACTGCATGTCTCTCTGGGGTGCGTCTCCCGGGAGGCTCCGTTGAGCCTAACAGTATAATACAGCCTTAAGAATAAAAATCATATGATCATATTAGTAGATGCAGAAAAGCCATTTGAAAGATCCAACATCTATTCATGATGAGTAATTTCTTAAGCCACATAATGATTAGAAGATTGCATGGTGAGCATGGAACCAAACCACAAAGAGATTATGTATGTGAAGATTGATTGAGAAGTGAAATTTAGAGACATTTTAAAATTTACTACAATAAAAGATACATTTTACCAATCCATTTTGCTTCAAACACATTTTCTCTTTACCACTTTCTGAACAGTTCTAGAAACCTTCTTTTGTGTGCTAGGCTGCAGGCCATCACTGCCTTGATGTCCTGAATTCTTTCAGTATGTTTCCTTTTTATGGACGTTGTGGCTTTAGGGAAGAGCTAAATGTTGCATAAGGTTGGATTTGGTGAATAAGATGGAGGCGGGAATACCTTAATGTTTTACCAGCCTGCTTAATATCTTCATGTTTGACTTTTTACTGGATGACACTTAGCAACAGCAATCCCTGAATTTTTTATCATACTTCAGGGACACTCAAAAAAGAGGATTTCCAGAATTGCTTCAGTAAGTGGCAAAAATGCTAAAATAAATGTGTTTGAAGTAAAGGGAAATATTCTCAAGGGAATTAATGGCAATATGTCTTTTTACTGTAATAATTTTTAAAAATTTAAACATTTTAATATTTTGATCACACATCATATTTTCAAAAATTTATGCACAAAGAAAGTTTATGTAAGTAGGGAAGAGTGGAGGAGTTGAAGGGGGTGAAGGGAAATAGGAAAAAATAAGAACCAAGATACAGCACGTATAATTATACAATCCCAATGATGACTGTGATCAGAATATATACCTAAAATGCACCAATAAACTTATATTTTTAAAGAGGTTTATGGTTTTTGTCTTTGACACACAAGGACAGTGACACGACAAAGCTCTTCTCCCCACTGTTGCCTTCCAGCTCGGCTTCCATCACCCTGCTGTTCTTCTTAGTCTATGCTTGGTATGTAATATCATTCTCCCAGATGAGTCCAAATCTTTACCCTCCAAGAAATTATATTTCAGAATACCAGAAGAATAAGAGCCAGACCTAATCATTTGTCAAATGTCATTTGAGATGAATATTCTCTCCTGTTGTCACTGTCTAAAAGAGAAGCTGTTCCAGTTTGTAACATGTTCCCTTGCACTCAGAGGAGGGGCTTCTGGGAAATGTCTGGATTGTGGAGACACAATAATCTTCAGTGTATTCATCTGCTGATGAGTTTGTCGCTAAATATGCCTAGAATGGTCTGTCTCCTGTCCCTCTTCCTTGAGCCCTCTCCTCTCTCTCTCTCTCTCTCTCTCTCTCTCTCTCTCTCTCTCTCTGTCTCTCTCTTTCTCTGCTTCCTGCTGCAATGCTATGAGGTGTTTCTCCTCCGTGATGCCCCCTTCCAGATCACCCTGTCTTGGAGCCAGCCCACTACAGACTGAAATCTCTATACAATGAACCGAAACAAACTTCTCCTCTTTTAAATTGTGAAGTTTGGGTATTGTGCTTTGCTGATGAGAAAGTAACTAAGACAGGGGCAAAGAGACTTTGACCATGCCAGTGACTAGTGAATTCAACATAATCCTTCAAAAAATTTAAGATGTGAATGAGGCCCATTGCTTAGCAAGACCACGTGAAAAAGAAAGTAAGCAAAACCCTGGAAGGAACTACAAAGTCACACGAACAAGTTACTGCCAAGAGTCTAATTCTCCACTCCTTCAGTAGACTTATGGGAAGGGACATCAGAGAATGTCAAATACAACATATCTGTTTTTAAACAGAATGTTTATATCACATTTTCCAATATCTATAGATAGCAGACACAAAAATGTGAAACAAACAGTTAATACAAATGAATAGCTAACTGAATACCAAAAATATGCACAAAATAACTGCATGTAAAGAAGAGGAAAGTAAAATAGAGTAAGTAAGTAAAAAATGACAATGGTAATCTTTTTGATAGGTCATCAGGAAGATTGATATCTGAGGAAGGATAGGTGAACAGATGGTAACTTTGGAATTGGCGGAAAATGACTAGATTTTGTATATATTTTTTGAAGGTGATACAACAGGATTTGTAGACAGAACGATTACAGAGTGTAGGGGCTGGAGGAGTAAAGGATAAGAACTAGGTTTTGCTCTAGATAACTGGTTGAATAATGACATCATTCACTGCAACAGGAAAAGCTGGAGCAGGGACACAGAAGGGACTGAGTTTGAGAACAAAATGTCTGACTCTAATTTGAGTTGTATTTATTTTAAGTCACTCATCTTGTTTATAACAAGGCCAACATCTTAAATCAGTAGGACACCTTTGATTGCCAAGTAAGTAGTTTGAAGACAAATGGATAACCATATGGCAAAAAGTACAGTCTATCATAGCTCTCATGCTAGGGTAAATTCCAAATGAGTCAGAATTTTAATGCCACATGTAACCGTAAATACATGAGAAAAAAATATTGGAAGATTTTCAGTGACACAACTGTATTTTAAATCTCCAACACAGTCAGATCCTTTGTTACAGCCATCTGGATGAGTTCTCTGATTTTTTACCCTTCATTCTAGGCACTGGCAGCACAGAAATCTACCAGGATTCAGCCTGTGGTCTGAATTTTAGGCTCCTTTTTGTTTTCTTCCCTTTTAGTGCTGTGAGCCTCTCAGGTCCTGGCTGCCTTCAACATTTACCCCTCATCCCAGTCAAGCCATTGCAACCTCCTGGCCACTGCTTTCTGCAAAATTTATGCCACACACTGGAAATCTGCAAAGTCTCTGAGAAAAAAACACAACAGATGGATATAGAAGCCCCTTCCACTTATTTTCCTTCATGCTAGTGTCTTATTCTTCAGTTTCTGACTGTGGTACTTTCTGATGATTTTCTTCCACTATTTTTGTTTCTTATGCGTTTTATAATTCCCAATAGGAGGATTTGTGCAATACAAGGCACTCTGTCATGGGTGAATATTCCTTGTTTTAACAACTAACTTATCTCACAATGAATTTGCAAGGATTTAGATTATTTAAACAGCACACCTTAAAAATCTGAACATTTACAAACTCAACATTAAAGCCACAGTTGAAGGATAAGTGTTCTTGTGAAGCTGTTCTGGAAAATCTACAAAAATTTACCAAGTTCTTGGCTGTAAGGTAAATGCCAATAAATATCAATCATTTCAATGATTTGCATAAAGACTGTATACATTATATAGTTAAGTTGCAAATGAAAAACAAGGATAAGTGGATAAAAATATAATAGTAAATTTAGAAACATGCTGGGCCATGGTTCCGGTGCCTGTCTTGCAAGTGCAAGGACCTGGGTTCGATCCCCGGTAACCACATACAATACTGGGTGTGGAAACTCACACCCACCAGCAGTCAGTACCACATACCACAGTGCCGGGCATGGTGGCTCACGCCCGTCATCCCAGCACTCGGGAGGCAGAGGCAGGAGGATTGCTGTGATGTGTGTTGAAGCCTGAGCTCAGGGCCAGCCTGAACCACAAAGTGAGACTCTGTCTCAAAAAAAAAAAAAAAAAAAAATTTAGAAACATGCTTCCAAGCAATTAGTGAAAGGCAAAATTATACATGAAAGCAAAAATCTACTGAAAATCAAGTAATTATGGAAATATTATGTACCAACATTTCCATAATAGAGTAAAAGTAATGTGCTATTAAGTAGATTATTCAAAATTATATAAAAATATTTTTATAGGGCCGGGGATATAGCTCAGTGGTTCCGGCGCCTGTCTTGCAAGCGCAAGGACCCAGGTTCAATCCCCGGTAACCACATAACAATACTGGGTGTGGAGACTCACGCCCAGCAGCAACCAGTACCACATACCCGTGCCGGGCGTGGTGGCTCACGCCTGTAATCCCAGCACTTGGGAGGCAGAGGCAGGAGGATTGCTGTGATGTGAGTTTGAGGCTGAGCTCAGAGCCAGCCTGAACCACAAAGCAAGACCCTGTCTCAAAAAACCTTAAAAAAAAAAATATATATATATATATGTATTTATATCAGAAGTTAAACATCCAGCTTTAGGCACAATGCCCACAGGAAAGAAGGAAATCTAACAATAAGAACTGAAACTAACCCACAGAACAAGCATAAGACAGTCACTGTGTAGACAAACTTTTGCATTTGTTTCTGAAAGCTGATGCTTTTTGTTGTCTTATTGGTACCAGAGTTTGAACTCAGGACCTTGTACTTGCAAGGCAGGAACTGGAGCTGCTGTGCCAAATCCTTGGCCCCTGCCTTTGTTTCTTCAAGATGATGATACAAATGAGCCAAACTCTTGGATGACTGATTACCAGAAGAAATTATAAGCAACTGATATTTAGAAACAAGTATCTTTGTAACAACTACGAATAGCAGAGATTAAAAATGGTGAGGAATAATTAATTATCATGCAGCTTTTGAAAACATATGAAATGTAATTTTTAAATGTGAATTACAGGAATACTGATTAATGAAAACTTAAGAACCCGAGCAATCTAAGAGCCACTAACAAAATTAAATCAGGTGCAGATGCCTTTTAATGGGAAGTTCTACCAGTATTTAAGGAATAGACAATTCCTATCACATGTAGTATTTTTCCACTTTCTCCTAAGAATGATACTGACACCAGAGTAAGGCCTACTCTGAGTATAACTTTATCTAAAGATGATTATATATGTGTTCACCTAGACTATTTCTGCATAAGGTCACATTCACAAATATTAGGATTTAGGACTCAAACATATGTTTTAGAGGACTATGGTTTAACTCATGATAAATATACATGGATGTTACATAGAAAATTATAACAATCTACTGTGATATAGTAAGAAATTTTACCCAAAACAGAGAGAGATATTCAACATAATTCAATCAAAATTTAAAACATTGGTGTAAATCAATTGCAACCAATCAGTGATTTTTCATGTTTTGCTTTTTTCTTAGTGAAACTTAATAGATTTTTCTAAATTTTCTCATGAAAGAATAAAACAGTGCCGGGCGTGGTGGCTCACGCCTGTAATCCCAGCACTCGGGAGGCAGAGGCAGGAGGATTGCTGTGATGTGAGTTGGAGGCTGAGCTCAGGGCCAGCCTGAACCACAAAACGAGACCCTGTCTCAAAAAACCTAAAAAAAAAAAAAAAAGAATAAGAGATCAAGGATAATACACATTTAAGGCAAAAAGTCAGAATGAGAGTTTGCTGCATTTGGTATCAATGTATATTATTGTATTTCATGACATCTAAAATGGCACAGTTTGTCAACTGTCCCATTATTTATATGCCATTAAGAAAGGAAGAATCCCTAGGACTAAGCTGTGACATTAAATCCAAATGACAGTCTGCATTATAAATGAATTAGTCACATCAGCTTCTCACTATTTTGAGACTTCCTTCATCTATCTGAGATTAAGCCATTTCTCTTGCTTTTAGATGAATTGTTTTGCTGGTGTTAGGAAAATTTTAGCATGCATATAAATAAATAAATGTGAAATAACACCATCTGCTTGTGATGACTTAGTATATTAGATTCTTTTAAATTTTTCATGTTTAAAATTGAAATTATGCTGGGCATGCAGACTCACCCCAGCAGCAACCAGTACCACATACCTCAGTGCAGGTGTGGTGGCTCACGCCTGTAATCCCAGCACTTGGGAGGCAGAGGCAGGAGGATTGCTGTGATGTGAGTTTGAGGCTGAGCTCGGGGCCAGCCTGAGCCACAAAGTGAGACCCTGTCTCAAAAAAAAAAAGAAATTGAAATTATGGTCATTCTTCTAACAAGGGATATTTCTTCACTAGTATGAACTTTCTGAATAGTTTGTAATGATATTGTATATTTTTTAAAACAATTCAAGTGATAAATGGATATATCACGTGTGTAAGTAATAATGCACATAATTCAATATAAGTACAATAAGAACATTTATAATTATATCTTCTCAGAAAAAGAAAAGTACATCATAACTTCTAACAGTATTGATTATGACTAATAATCAATGAAAATGATAAATAAATTTAGATGTTTTAGATATAGCATTAGATGTGTTAAATATAACATAAACATGCAACATGAATTGACTAAATGCCTAATATGATTATATTTAATATTAAATATAACATAAATTTTTAATAATTATAATAGCATGGTACTAGCACATGAGAGAAAAGTGGATCAAAGGAACATAGAAACAAATCTATCCACAGAAAGAAATGCAACAATTCATTACAAATATAATTATAATTCAGCCATTCTATTTTGGGGTTTGTATCTAAAAATATTGAAATCAAGGTCAGATATTTGTATATCTATTTTCATAAAAACATATTCACAATAGACAAAAAGGTAGAAACAACCTAAATATTCACTAATGGATAAAATAGTAATCAAATACGATGTACAACAATGAAATATTACTCATCTAAAAGAAAAAAATGTTCTTGAAATTCCAGCTACTTTGGAGGTTAAAGCAAGAGGATTGTGAGTTCAAGGCCAACCTGGGCCACACAGCAAGAACTTCATCTCAACACAAAAAGGGAAAAGAAGGATGGAAATTTCTGACACACGACAAAATGGCACTACAGAGATAAGCTTTGTGGATGTTGTGCTAAGGATAAGAAGCCATGCACAAAAGATTAAAAGTATATATAATTTAATTGCTGTCAGGTATTGATAGTAGTAAAATGCCTTGAATAGCTGATGATGATAAAACAGTCGTACAGTGACCACCAGAGGCAATGGGAGAAGGGTACCGGGAACTGTTTTCTGACACAGATTCTGCAAGGTGAAACATTCCAGGGGTTGAATGTGGTGCGATGTCAGTACTTACCATGGCTGAATTGGACCCATTTAGTTTGCAGATGTCACAGCAATGGAGAGCTGGAACTTACTGAGTTTATTGAAGTGCCCATCAGTGGGTGAATGGATTTCTCAAAAGCAGCACACGCATGAGGGAATGTTACTTGACCTCAGAAGAGAAAGGGATGCTGTCATCTGCAGCAACATGAGTGAGTTTGGAGACACAAGGCTCAGTGAACTGCACTGAGGCAGAAAGTCAATGCTGCGTGGTATGTTGTATGTGGAAACTAAAATCATTCAGCTCAGAAGCAGAAGGTGGGATGTGGTTAGCAGAGGCTGGGGCTGTGGAGGAGGTGTAAGTTTGGACAGGCAATAGACTGGTGAAATTCCAGTGAAACAGAAAGAACAAGTTCTGCTGTCCTATTGCAGTAATTGGGATTATAGTTCATTATAGTGCATTATGTAGTTTAAAAGTTCTCACCACAAAGAAATGTGTGGCGATGGATGTAGTAATTGTGTAGAAACAGGATACTGTACCTCATAAGTATATATATATGAGTATTGCTTATGAATTAAAAGTAAAATGAAAAAAATTAAACCAAGATAATAAATACTGTTTTGTGTGTTTTGTGCCAATTAAGCTTTTTAAAGAACTAAACTTTTGAATCAGGGATTTAGCTCAGTGGTTCCAGCATCTGCCTTGCAAGCGTTTCATCCCTAGTTTGATCCATGGTAACCAGTACAAAGCCAGGCGTGGTGATTCACGCCCACCACCAATCAGCACCACATACCACAGTGCCAGGCATGGTGGCTCACACCTGTAACCCCAGCACTCGGGAGGCAGAGGCAGGAGGATTTCTGTGAGTTTGAGGCTCACCTGGGCTACATAGTGAGATCAAGGCACCAGCCTGAACTACAAAGCAAGACTTTGTCTCAAAAAAACCCCCAAAAAACAAAAACCCACCACGGGGAACTTGCAGAATTGGAAGGAGAGTGATATTTGCTGCACCATCTCCCAATCTAATATTTTTCTTAAATTAAATCAGTAGAATAGGATTCAAACTGAAGTACTATCCATATTTCTACAAGTACCCCTGGAGTTCTCAACTGGAGAATTACATAGTGAGAATCACCTATTCCTGTCTCCCTTGGAGAAGAGCATCAACAAAGTGCTTCGAAATATAACAGTAATAAAGTTGAAAGCAGGATGGAAAACAACCTAAAAATAAAACTGGAGAATGGTGGAGCCTGGAGGAAATCTGAATAAGATCTTCAAACAGATGCTATGTGGAGAAATGAATGCTTTGATTTTCTAAACATGTTTCTGTAGAGCACGTTTAGCATGTTTGACAAAAATAGTCACAAGCTGGTAGATTTGGTGGAGGTTTTAACAAATGTGTCCACATGTGCGCCGTACACATGGATTTTTAGCACTGGGTGCTCTCCATATGTACATAATTATATTATAATTAGAAATGTGAAATTATAGTCTGCTTCCTATTTGTTATTGGATGTTTGTTCTCTCCTGCTGCTTTTGTACTTTCTGTATACTGGACACATTCCTCAGGCTGATATGTGATTTACTAACATTTTCTTTCAGTCTGCTGCCTATCATTTCATTTTCTTACGTTCTTGTCATGATTTATAAGGGTATATATTTATTCCTTTCTAATTTGGAAAATTTTAATTCTCTGTTCTACTTTTTTAACCTCATTGGGTTTTACAAATGACAAACCTTTAGCATCCTTGAGTGATTCCATTTTTCTTTTTCTATTGAATTATTTTCTGTTGTAAGTTTTATATTACTTACTTTCACTAGATTTATTTTGTGTTCCTCTTTTTTACCTTTTTGAATTCTTTACCCAGATTATCATTTTTAGACATTTTCTTGTTCTAATAGAAGCAGTTAAACAGTAAGTTAATCTCTAAGTACAGACTTGGCTGTGTTCTATAAAATTTATGTGTCATAGTTCTGTGGTTATTCAAGTAAAATATTTTCTAAATGTCAGTAGAATTATTTTTAACACATGGATTATTTAGAAGTATGTTGTTTAATTTTGTATGGTGGAAATCTTACAACTGTTTTATTATTGAGTGTTAATATAATTGTAAATTATTTCAGTATTTTAAAATCATTTGAAGTTTGAACTATACACATTTTGTAGATAAATACACTGAATAATTCATGCATAGTTTAAATGAGTATGTGCTTCACTTTCATGGTATGATTTCTATATGTGACAAGCTAAGTTTGTTCAATATACATCCATTACAAACAAGCATATGAAAGATACAGAAGGGCCAGAGATTTAGATCAGTGGTCCCCACACCTGCCTGGCAAGAGCAAGGTCCAGAGTTTGATCCCTGGCGCACAAAAAAAGAAAGAAAGAAAAAGAAAGAAGGGAGGAAAAGATATGGAGACTACACATTAAAACGAGATCTTAAAGAGCAAAAAATTACATCACCAAGTTTTCCTAAATATGTAGAGGACGGAAACACATGCATATTACTGAAGGGAAGTACAAAATTGGTTTTCTTTTCTTTTTTTTTTTTCTTCTTAACAGTCTGGTTGTTTCTTTTTTAATGAAAATATTCTGTAACACCCAGCTAACATTTGAAAAAAATTACGGTCATCTTAGCCTTCAAAGGGGGTAGGAAATAGACACAGCCCAACTACCTGGCTGCTTCCGGGGGCAGAACTAAGAACTCTTCACCTCAGGCTCACGGTTCAGGGCCCCACGTTGAATGACTCTTGTTTCTATTTTCAAATTCACTATAAATCCGTTCAGTCTCAGTTCTCATCAATAGAAGCAATTTAACAACTCTCATTCTTATAAAAAATACTAACTGACTGACTCTGAACTTCTTAGTTTTTTTGAAAAAAAAAATATTCACGAGCATATGTTTGCAGTCCGTGCAGTTCGCAATCATCTTGGAGACTGAATACATGCTCATAATACAACTTGATTTTTTTTATCAAACCCTATTCTCCTTCTCTCTCATCTCCTTTCCTCCTTTAAATCCTCTTCCTTCAATTTTTCTTATTTATATCTTTAATTTTAACTTGTGTATATGACATAGTATGTTTGCATTCGCTGAGGCAATTAGGTTTCTGTGTATGGCATATCTTTTCCCTCACCCTTGTCCCATTTACAAGAGATTTATCCCCTTGGCTCCTTTGAGCCGTCCTGTACTGTGCTTTTTAGATTGTACCGTGCTTTATTCAAAGGGGACACTGTGATATTTAAGCTTGAATGTCCCATTTATTTCACTCCTCATTATATTTTACAAGTGTAGCCATTTACCTACAGGTATCTCAGATTTCTCCATCTTCTACATGACGAGTATGTACAGACACCATATTTTCTGTGTCCATTTGTCTGTGGAGGAGTGTACAGGCAGCTTTTAGCTGTTATGAATCATGCCATGATTAACATCGGTATGCCTGTATCACTGTAGAATGATCTCATCACCTTTAGGGGAAGATATCCAGAAGGGGAATAGCTAGGTCATATGGAATTTCTAAATTAGATTCTTAGTGAGGTTAGCTCACTGATTTCCACAACGGTTATACTATTCCCACCAACAGAGGGTCAGTTTTCACCACAGCCTTATCAGCATTTGTTATTTTGTTAACTTCTTAATAATTACCACTTTTTCTGATGTAAGGTGGAATCTTAGCGTTGCTTAAATTTGCCCTTTTTGGGCCAGGGATTTAGCTCAGTGGTTCCAGCGCCTGTCTTGCAAGTGCAAGGGCTGGGTTCAATCCCCCGGTTAACCACACACAATACTGGGTGTGGAGACTCACGCCCAGCAGCAATCAGTACCACATACCACAGTGCCGGGCGTGGTGGCTCACGCCTGTCATCCCAGCACTCGGGAGGCAGAGGCAGGAGGATTGCTGTGATGTGAGTTTGAGGCTGACCTCAGGGCCAGCCTGAACTACAAAGTGAGACCCTGTCTCAAAATAAATAAATAAATAAATAAATAAATAAATAAATAAATAAATAAATAAATGAATAAATAAATTTGCCCTTTTCTAATCACCAGATATGGTGGCTGGTGGTTACAAGATTTAACATATATTTACATATTACCAAATATGCCTCTGCTATGTGTACTCAAGTGAATTAAAAAATGTATTGATGTAAAAGCCTATACAGTAAAGTATATAGCAATTTTATTCATAATTTCATAAAATAGGAAACAAGCACAAAATCTAATAGGTAAAGAAAGAATCTGTAGTACCTCCACACAATATAATAATAATAATAAAACTATTGATTTATACAGTGTAGTGAGGAAATCTTAAACTCATTTTCAAAGAAAAAGGAAATCCAAAAGTCTACACATAATGGATGTTTTATGTATTTGGCAATAAAGAAAGACAAAGCTACAGGGATGGGCAATAGACAAGTGACTGCAAAAGCTACATGAGTGTGGATCGAACTGAGTGCGACTGGCACAGAAGAGAGTTCCGAAACCACTCCGTATGGTGCTGTTGGGATGGGCACGCATCACTCTGAGCACTAACATAACCCAAGCTAAGGATATTTTCTAAATTATAACTGAAAAATGTAAAATCAAAACAGAATGCATTAATTTTGCTAGACGGAAGAAAGAGCAAACAGACTTTGAAATTCTGCATGGGCTAAACTTTGCAGAGCAGGGCCCTCAAGAGCTGAGAATTGCACAAAAGAAGCTCCAAAAATCTGTAAAACGTCTCCCTGAGTTTAAGCCAAATTTGAACATTAGGAAGGACAGGAAAACTCTCAGGAAGGCCGGCAGAAGAAAACTGCTGAGGAGTTGAGAGCTAGACAGAGGCTGAGGAGGCTACACAGTGCTGGGGCCACCAGAGTCCTGCAGGTGTGAAAAGTGCAGGCACTTTACAGTGATGCACACAGAACCATGTTTGTAGAAGAACAATTCTCAATAGCTAGGTATTGGAAGAGGCCTTTAACTAAGGAAAAAAAAGTGGTATATTACACAGCGATTCTCTCAGCAATAAAGAAGGATAAGTTTGAGTCATTCATAGGAAAACGGATGCACCTTCAGACTACACTGTTAAGTAAAGTGGATCAGACACACAAGATTAAATATCATGTATGCATGACATTTATGCAATATATGAGAACTGCATGTATGAGAGACCTAAAGTATAAAAAATGTAAAGAGCAAAATAAAATTTAGATAATAGAAAGCAGGTAGGTAGTCTTTGTGGGAAGAAGATCAGAGAGAGAGAAGAGGAAGTAAAAAGAATTAAGACACAACATGTATATGTATAAATCCCACAATAAATGTACTCATTGTATTGAAAACATGTACTATTTTTTTAAAGTCCTAACAATATGTAGAATATACAGTTGAGGCTCCAGAAAAGCCATTACTTAGGATTCTGACTCCTGATGCCTAAGTTTTCAGATCCTAACAAAGCCCAAAACAAACTTATCCAAAAGAAATTAGCGACCTAATAGTAAAATCTCAACCTTACTTAAAAGAAGACAACACAGGGCCAGGGATTTACCTCAGTGGTTCCAGTATCTACCTTGCAAGGGCAAGGTCCTGAGTTTGATCCTCAGTAACTACATACTGGTGTGGTGACTCACACCGATCAGCAATCAGTACCGCACACCACAGTGCCGGGTGTAGTGGCTCATGCCCACCATCCCAGCACTTGGGAGGCAGAAGCAGGAGGACTGCTGTGATTTCAGGGCTCACGTGGGCTACACAGTGAACTCAGGGCCAGCCTGAACAACAAAAGTAAGACCCTGTCTCAAAAAAGAAAAGAAGAAGAAGAAGACAGCATAATTCAGACTCAAATATGCGGCATCGACTGTGACAAGCAAATATCATAGGAAAATAGCAATAAATTAATGATAAGAAGAAAAACAATGTAATTTGTGTGAAAGAGAAGAAAATTATGATTGATTACCGACTTATTTGAAGAAGTAATTCACAACAAAAGACAAATACAAAACAAACAAGGAAAAAATAGTTTAACCTAGAACTCTCTTTTTAGAGAAAATGTGCATCAAAAATGAGGCTAATTGGGGCGGGGATTTAGCTCAGTGGTTCCAGCGCCTGTCTTGCAAATGCAAGGACCCGGGTTCAATTCTCTGGGGACCACATACCATACTGGGCATGGAGACTCACCCCAGCAGCAACCAGTACCACATACCACAGTGCTAGGCGTGGTGGCTCACGCCTGTAATCCTAGCACTCGGGAGGCAGAGGCAGGAGGATTGCTGTGATGTGAGTTGGAGGCTGAGCTCAGGGCGAGCCTGAACCACAAAGCGAGACACTGTCTCTAAACAAAACAAACAAATAAACAAAAAAATGAGGCTAATTAATAATTTTAAAATCTAAGAATTATTACTAGCAAATATCCAGTAAGGGAAATGTTATCTGCAGTTCAAGTAATTATACTTGTTGATATAAAGAATAAAAAGCACTGAAGATGTTAAGTAAGTGAACAAATAATGTAGGCATAAAATAATATGCAAACCTTAATCATAAGAGCCCTGGAATAGACATATTACAAAATGGAATGCAAGACACACACACACACACACACACACACACACACACACACAGAGAGAGAGAGAATTCGTACAACTCAAAGCAATAATAAATATTACTAGATCAAGAATTAATCAATGGATCCTAGAGATTTCTTCAAAGAAGACATGCAAATGACTGATGAGTATATGACAAGGTCCTTAACACCACTCATTTCCAGGAAACAAGATCAAAATGCAGCGAAATGTCATCTCCCATTTTGGGACAACTATTTTGAAAAAGAAAAATGAAGAATAACAAGTATTGCCAAAGGTGTAGGGAACGCTCGTAGGAATGTAATGGTGTATGTCCATTATGCAAAACAACACAGATTCTTTGAAAAATAAAAAAATAGAACTATTATATAATCTAGCAATATCCATTTGGGACATACATTTAAAGAAAATGAAATCAGTATGTGGGAGAAATATCTGCATTCCTGTGTCTGTGTAGCATTATTAGCAGCAGCCTAAATGCAAAAACAACAGATTTTTCAACAAGGGAATAAAGAAAATGTCATGTATATTTAAAGAAATATTACTCAGCCAAAGAGAAGAATACCGTGCATTTGAGACAATGCAGATGATCTGAAGGACATCAGGCTAAAATGAGCCAGACACAGAAAGACAATGTATGTCCTCACTGGAACCCAAGAAAAGTTGAACATAGAGAAGAGTGGAATGGTGTTGCTAAAGTAGTGGGTGGGGATGTAAGGGGTAGGACAAGGAGAGTTTGGTCAGAGGCGGCAAACTTTCAATTAAGACTGATTAGCTCTGGAGATATAATATACAGCCTGGTTCTTATAGTTAATTCAGCATTGTATGGAATGACTGCATCTAAAGTGTTCTCATCATAAAAAATTAATACTTGGTAACTATGTTAAGAGATGGATGTGTTAATCAGCTTAATTGTGGCTATCATATAACAATGTATATGTCCATCAAATCATTGGGTTGCAATCTTTTAAAATTGATTTTATTGGTATGTTTTATACACATATTATGATCACATTCCACATGGAGAATTTGTATCTGTACATGACACATCTTGATTCTCATTTTTCTCCTTTCTTTTCCCTCCCTACAACCCTCATCCCTATATACATAAGCTTTGTTTCCTTTTCCTTTTCCTATCAATTTTTTTCTTTCCCTTCTTTGCATTCCCTACACATACTCTACTTTTTCCTTTTGCATATTTCCTTCCTATTTCACATTACCTGCCCATCTCAAGTAGAAACATCTTTTATTTGTCAGATATACCACAATAAATCTGGGAATTGGTTGAACCCAAAATAGACAAAAGTGATCAGGGCTGGGGATTTAGCTTAGTGGTTCCGGCACCTGTCTTGCAAGTGCAAGGACCTGGGTTCGATCCCCAGTAACCACATACCATACTGGGTGTGAAGACTCACGCCCAGCAGCAACCAGTACCACATAGCACAGTGCCGGGCGTGGTGGCTCACGCCTGTAATCCCAGCACTCAGGAGGCAGAGGCAGGAGGATTGTGATGTGAGTTGGAGGCTGAGCTCAGGGCCAGCCTGAACTATAAAGTGAGACCCTATCTCAAAAAAAAAAAAAAAAAAAAAAGAGTGATCATATGTATAAATGTAGTCACAATTACAAATTCATAAAAGAATTATAGCCTGAAAGCAATTCAGTTCATTCTGACTGATCTTCCTTGTGTACCATGATTAGGTGTTGATCATTTAGAACAGTACCTGGAAATATACAGCAATATACAAATTTGTCCGCTATTACTATACCATGTTTTCTTTTGTTAGCATACATAACTGTATTTTAATAAAATTTAGATAGTAAAAATGAAAGAAGAGTAAATATCCTAGTTCATTTATGAGAACAAAATAACTTTGATAGCAAAATCAGACAAGGAAAGAAAATTATACCATTCAGAAACGTTGCAAAAGTCTAAACAAAAGAGTTGCAATTCAAATGCAGTAAATTATTAAAACTAATAACACATCAAGACCTCAAGGAGTTTTATCAAGAATACAAGAGTGAGCAATCTTTCTCAGCACAATATAATTTAGGCAACCAACAGAATAAAACTAATGAGAAACTCTGACCAATGCAATTAATGTAGAAAAATTGTATGATAGAAAGAAATACTATAAAATAAACACTCTGTTAATGAGAGGCTGAGCCCTCTTCTGTATCTTTAGTTGCATTACTGTGATTGCCTTGATGTTCGGGGCCAACTCAAAATGATTCCCTTTCACAGTCATTATGACTTTGAACCAGAAGTTTCACAGTGGCAGCTCCAAGGAATAAGTTAGATGAGGATGCTCTGTAGTATTATCATTTGGTAGATGAGACAACACTATATTGTTATTATTTGATTGCCAAGATCGAGGTTCCTTGCCAAAAGGTTGGAACTTCCAGCCCTGTCCTCTCAACCTCCGGAGAGTACACAGGGGCTAAAGTTTGAGAAGGCTAATTACCAATGGCCCATCATTTCACCAATCGTGCTTAGAAAATAAAGCTTCCAGGAGAACTTCAATTCTCGAGTTAGCAGAGCTTCTGGATCGCTGAGCACATGAGCTCTGTGTCCTACCCCAGCGCTGCCTCATCCTGTGAGTCTTTTCCCCAGTTGATCATTTATGTCCTTTGTACTGTCTTTTATTAGTAAACTAATAAATATACTTCCCTGAGTTTTTTCAGTCATTTTTAACAGATGAATTAAAAGAAGGTGCCTTAGGCAACCTGATTTGTAGCCAATCAATAAAGAGTATTGGTGGCCATCTACTGCACGCAACTGGCCGCTGAAGCGAGCACAGGCTTGGGACTCTGAGCTTGTAACTTGTGAGATTTGGTGGTAGCTGATCTCATAGTTGAGAGAAAGGACACCCAGCTGGTGCCTCTAGAGAACCGCTTTGCATGTGAAGAAAATTCCTCACACCAGGCCACAGAAGTGCAGAGAAGAGGGCGGAGAAGAGAAGTCAGACTTTTTTTCCTAGCACATGTTTCTTTAGCTATATGTTGAAAGGCCCTGTCTAGATCAGAAGCAAAAGTGACCTCCTGTCCCTGTGCTTTTTAGTGGATACTTGTAGAAGTACCTTATGCTTGGTCTCCTCCACCTCACACATAATTTCTAACAACAATTACACCAAATTCCTATCCTTTTCCACATATCCTACATAATTATAATTAAAAATAAAAACAACCATTCACGGCATTGCCAAATGAGATGCTAATTTCAGAAAATTATTTATTCCAGAGTCACCAGAACATTTTAATTTTCTACAGGAAGGTTTTATACTTTTTACTTCGTCCAGTAAAATTACTTTGAAACCCATGAGCAACTTAGGAAAAGTTTTGAGACAGAATTGATGAACAATGAAAGAAATTAAGTCAACTGTGTCCAAATAGCACGTTCAAAACTATAACCTTTCAAAATATTTTAAAAAGCAGTGAAAATACGCCTAAAATTTTAAACACCATCTTGGTTTTAACAACTGAAAATAAGCTCAAAAAATGTGGTCATATTTCAGAAGCCGCGTGCCAAGGGATTTCTTTTTGGGAAGGGCTGGTGCTCAAGATCTGAGAGCTGAGAGCAGTTTCTAACTGCTGCTTGGGGTGTGAGACGCGGAGAGTCCGCCTGGGCAGGGTCTGTGAGTAAAGGGAGTTATTTACTCAGCACTAACAGGCGGCTGATGCTGACAGAGGAGCCAGAGTCAGCAGCCTACGGGAAAGGGCAAGGTTTTTCAGGGAGAAATGGTTGCCCAGCCTTTGAGGTAGTTTCTTGGGTTTGGGTCTGAGACGTTGCCGCCTTAAGGAGTCTGGGGGGGTAGATAACAAGGCCTAGGGCAAGGTGCAGAAGCTCTCGGATTTCTGGAAGTTCTCCCACTGCTAGATCTCAGCAGCGGTCTTTTTTTGTGGCCAGGATGCCCGCAGTGGCTTTTCCAGTGGCTGGGAGCTGTGTCCCTCCAGCTGGCTTGGGATGTTACAATTTGTAATAAATATACAATTCAGTGTTCTGGGGGAGGGTGGTAGAAGATCACAAATAATGAAATTGTGATATTTACCTTTTTTTTTTTAGTATGAACACGACTCACAATAACACCACTCTGTTGATAGTCATATGGATTTTTAAAAAAGACATCCTGGACACTTTGCTTTGGCAGGAGGCTGGCATGCTGGTCCGTGAGCCTCAGCCTAGGAATCACAACACATGTCTGTCATTTTGTCTGGTGGGATTTGGGCACATTACTTAATCTTTCAGAACTTCAACTGCAATATGGAGGAAGATATATCTGCTTTTCCTCCCTATAAGATAGACTGAGCTTCAATTGCACCTGGAAATCGTGTATTTATTCGAGCAGCAAATACGTTTTGAGTGTACAGTTTACCACGGAACACTATCCTGCCCTATTTCCGTGGACCACACAATTCAACTGAGGCATGGAGTTCATAGTTTAGGCAGACATAAGAAACACTCCAGCTGTTTGGCTAAGTTCTCCAGGCTCCGTTCTCACTGCGTTTGAAGCAGGAATGCTTTATTTCCTGAGGTTATTGTCATCATGGATATAAAAGTGCTAGGCAAGATGTCTAGCACACAGTGTAGAAAATTGTTTCATTCTTCAGAAAGAAGGCACTAAGGAAAAGGGTTCAATCTTTGCAGTGCACCAGCATCTCCATTTATTAGTCACTGTGATGTGCCCGAATCTCGGACCCCCAGCCCATGACCACGAGGGAGCTGAGTCCAATGTAAAGCACATAAGGCTCTTTATTATAAGCTCGAACAGGATCTCTCAATCGTGACCGATGCAGCGGATTAGAACTGAGAGCACCGAAATCTAAATCAGCAGGGTTTTTTTTGTTGTTTGTTTGTTTTATTGAGGTTACAGTAAGGTTTGGGGAGTTTCAGCCCGACGGTTACATAAAGATTGGTTGATATCAGGAGAGCAATGGGTGTTTCAACCTGATTGGCTGGACCCATCGGGTCAAACTACAAACGGTTGTTTAAACTATCTTAAAGGACATCTGGACCTCGTACTTAGTGTTGGCTGTTGCTAGGGGGATACCGCTAAATATTACCCTCAAGGGTGGGTGGTCAAAGTAACTGAGCTCATGACCCAGTCATGTGGCCCTTTCTGGATCCGAGCCCTTGACCCAGAGCTAATAAGCCGGTCATGTGGGCCCTGCTGGATCCAAGCTCATGACCTTGAGCTCATGACCTGGTCACCTTATTTTAAGATGGAGCTTATTTTAAAAAGGAAACGGAGTTACTTAAGTCTCTCAACTTTAGAGCTGGGTCTACTGTTACAGGAGTTACAATGTTAGAAATATTACGCGCCCCCTTGCGCGGTTCTTCCGGGTTCTTCGCCCTTCCCCGCAGCGCCACTCCTGGCCTTAAAATTCCCCTTTCCCAGAATTCACACCAGCTAGAAGCAATGGGAACTTAGCTTCCTGCAAGGCACGAATTTTTAAAGGCAACACAGCATCTGATAGATTAGGCTACCTCAACCCAGCTCTGACATGAAACCTCCTCACTCCAGGTCTATATAAGACCGCTTGCTCTCTCGCCTCTCTGTCTCTCTCTTGCTTCTGTCACTGTCTCTCCCTTTCTTCCTTTCTTCTCTTGCTCCACGCCTCCTATCTTGCTTGATAACAAAAATCTTCTGAATAAAAATATCCTGACGGGTGCCTGGTGTGTGGCGTGGTCATGGAGCGTTAACGGATGACGCCTTTTTCATCTACAGAATGAATGAGAGGAGAGTTGCTGGAGGAACAAAGGAGGAAGAAACGCCAGGAGCGAGGGAGGCGGTGTGCCTGTCTGCAGCGCGGTCCGTTTACTGACCACGTTCAAGCAGGAGCTGCATCACAGTGACGGTGGAGTGTGGCAGTGCACTCACACGCACCTGCTGTGCGTGCTGTTCGTACAGAGATCGTCTGGAGGCCCTGCTCTGGGAAGCTAGAGTGGTGAGCTCCAGCACGGCATGCGTCCCTCCAAACGCCCAAGCTCCTTGCAGAGCAGAGAGAGGTTGGTTTACTTCATGCCTGTATTTGTAGCTGGCATCCAAGGAGGACCTTGTAATGCACATGAGCAGTCACTGAGCTCGGAACACAGTGTTGAAGTGTAGAGAGACAGGGAGAGGAGGCGCCCACTCTGCTGAGAGCTGGCCAAGGTGTCACAAGCAGTGAGGTCCCCAGGAAGCAGAGGAGCATCTTGGTATTTATCTTACTAAAACGTCATTTTCTAAAATTAAAAAAAAAAAATAAATAAAACAAGCAAGTGATCTCTTGGGATCTACAAAATCCAGCTGTTTGTCCTGTGAAACTTTGGAATGTCTTTTCCTTCAGCTTCTGATTTGTTGACATTACTACAGTTAAATAAACTTGATCTATCTGGTCTAAGTAATAGCTTAGCTAGAAGAAACACGGTTTATAAACTCAAAACCAGAATGCATAGTGCAACAAGGACAGTGCTGAGAAAAACAGGATAGGCTGTTTGAGATGGCAGGTGTCTTGGAAAATCTTTGTAACTTCTTGTTGCTATTAGTAGTGGCCTATGACTTTCTTGTGCTTGGAAATTCTGAGTCCCATAGGTCGTGGTCTATGGCTGGTAGGACTAGAATTGGAGGTGAGTAAATCAGTAGAATTCCACAGAAGTGTGGAGCCGGAACAAAAGTTTCCCGTGACGTTACATGGGGACTGTAGAAAATGAACTGACACATTGGAATTACACACCTCTGGGGAAAAGCAAAAGAAAACACAGGCCTACTTCACAGTAAAGTAACCCATTTTCACGAAGGAAAATAAATAAAATCAGGAGACGAGAGAAAATAGAAAAAGTAAGTTCATCATTGTCTGCTGCCATGCTGGGAATTGAAGACATTATTGATTCTCATTGTAACTTACTGCTTCATGAGAAAAAGTGGAACAAAAAGATCCTTTTCACATAAAATTATGTGTGTGTGAAACACCTGGCATATTGCTAAAAAATATAAGCAAATTAAATTTTGAACAAGAGGGGAGTTCGACCATAGAAATTAAAAATAAGTAGTAAAAAAGAGGCAAAGAAGAGAGAAAACTCAGAGAAGGAAAGGAAGTCTTGATGAATTCTAAGGATAAGTTAGATGGGCCAGGGATTTAGCTTGGTGGTTCTGGCACCTGCCTTGCAAGTGCAAGGGCTTGGGTTTGATCCCCAGAAACCACATACAACAATACTGGGTGTGCAGACTCACACCCACCAGCAATCAGTACCACATACCTCCATACCAGAAGTGGTGACTCATACCTGTAATCCCAGCACTCAGGAGGCAAAGGCCGGAGGATTGCTGTGAGTTTGAGGCTTGCCTGAGCTACATAGTGAGCTCAGGATCAGCCTGAACTACAAAGTGAGACCCTGACACACAAAAAAATAAATAAATAAATAGATAAATAAAATAAGTTACTCATAAGGAAACTGTGATACATTAGAGTCAGAGTAGTTGCAAAGGCTCTGAATGGGAGAAAACCTAATGTAATGATATATGTAGAAAATGATCTGATAATTAAAGAAATCATTTCGGAATAAAAGCCACTAAATACTCAAGCAAGGTGACCATAGCAAAGTGAGCTAATACTAGACTTTCATAAATGGATTTAAGAGCATTGATGGGATGTTAGTCACTAGCTCCAGAAGAATGATAAGCATCCTCTCCTGTTATCAAACATCTTTGAAGCAATGAACCAGACAGAGGCTTTGTATGCCAGCTGATCCCTTATATGTGTTCCTACATCGTTCTCCCACTCGAATGAACCATGGATCTATTAGTGCAGACTGCTAGTGAGAAAAATCGAAAAACAATTGTCCATACCATGGATCTTCAATACACAGCACGTAGACTTAGGCAAGATCTTACCCTCTCGGTGACTAACCTCAAGAAGGCAATATGTAGTTGAGTTTATCAGCAGCACACTGCCCAATCCAGAACAAGGAAACGAGCTCCAGAATGGAAGCCACGAGCTCGCTCCTGGCAGGATCAGATATCATATTTTCTGCCAATACTTACTGTGTAATTTTGTCAAGTCCTTGGAGTTTCTGAGCTTCAGACTTCGTCTGTGTAAAGTGAACATGTTCCATCCTGCCCCTACTTGCCTTATCAGGTTATAATAGCCCAGTGTAATAAAGCAAGGAAAAGCTAAACAAGCAGATGTTAGTATGAAGCCATCGAGTAGATTATTAGTGACTTGAGGAATACCTCAAGTAGATATCTGGTAGACCAGTTAACTACCCATAATTCTGGGAGGGTTTAATGATGTATCTTATGTTCTCAGGATACAAGAAAAAAAGCACAACTCTAGTCATTTTCTAGCTCATAGTTAGTAACTGGCTGGAGGGGGATGCAAATGATACCATCCTGGTGTCCTTTCCTTGGTGATATGTAGAGAACCTTACCATCTCTAACCTTCATGCTCAGCCCTTAATAGTGGGAAAAAACAAAAGAAGCAAAGCGGCCCACACAAGCATCTGAGAGCGCAGCTTTGCTTTGCACATTATAAACCCTGCAAAATAAAATGCATTTGATTTGATTTATTTTTCATTGCTTGTCTGTTCTATGGAAAATTAAGGAGAGTCCTGGGCTGGGGAGTTAGCTCAGTGGTTCCGGCACCTGTCTTGCAAGCGCAAGAGCC